>PVIJ01002256.1:0-54262 GCA_004024925.1 Scalopus aquaticus | reverse complement strand
TTTGTGACAACCTAGGTACATTTGGGCAGAAATAGACTCTGCTGAGATCTCTAAAACCCTCACCTCTGTCTGAATCTTCCCTGTCAATTAAAGCAACCTTTCACTTTCTCTACAGAACAGACTTTCTCTACATAAAATAATGTCAGACTTCAACTATGGCACTTTCCTTTAGGAAGTGGTAATGATTCTTCCCAGGATCCAACCTATGCTCCCCCTTGCTTCAGATCCACAGTAGATCCCAGCACAATATGGCCAAAGAAGAGGTAGCATAGCCAGTAAAGAAATTTTAGGATTTTACTAATTTGTAGTGACGCTGCTGCAGAACTTACACAGAAGTGGATTCCAAGGGTATTAAAACAAAGAAAATGAAATGCATGTTGGACTGGACCAAACTCACCAAAAATGTATGCAGATCTCTGAGATCTGGTATTTAACGTTTTGCTTCAAGCAGTTAGCAATGGTGCCAACATTTTTTAAGATTTATTTTTATTTATGCATATGAGAACTGGGGTATAGACCAGAGGTGTGGGGGTAGGTGAGCGGATTCCAGAGACAGAGTGGGGAGCAAAACAGGCGGATTGACTGAAATACACTGTTGAGGGGAAATTTGTTGAATTGTTGAATGAAGCCTTGATTTAGTGGTAGCTCTAGCAATATAGTTGAATGTCAGGATTTATCTGTAATCAGGATTAATCTGTAGAGGAAGGAAGGCAAGGTTTAAAGAATGAGAATATAGGAATGAATGGAATGTTTAATCTATTTACCCACTCCTAATGATACTCTCCATTCTCTAGGGGGAGGAGAAGAATCCCCTAGATACTCATTGGGGAAGGCAGCAATAGCATCTTTAAAAGCAAGTTCTGGTTTCATAAATTGGACTTGTAGAGCATCACTCTATCACTCCATGGAAATGCTGAAACTAGGCGTAGGCAAGTCCCTGAAGAACAAGTTATGTAAGCAGGGGACTCAGAATCTCAGTAGATTTTGGCTACAAAATTCTCTCCCTTGGACCATTCAGACCTAAGAGGGAGAATGATGCCCCACTATTGCAAGTACCTGGATAACTCACCATCCTTTTAGGGTCTTTACCCCTGCCCATACCTCTGTAAGTAATCTTGTTACTACATTCTTTTTTATTTAAAGTATTTTGAGTGAGTCTGCTGCCTGTTACCTGCTGGGATCCTGTCTGATTCATTGCAGAAAAATATATACCAGAGGGTGAGTGTGCACATGCACATACACACACACACACACACACACACACACACACACACACACACAAAATTCCAATTATAAGAAAGGAAGCTGAATGAGTCTAGACAGATAGTGTATGACTGTGGAAAGGAGAGGATATCTAGAGTTATTTAATATGAAATTTAATGCCCAAATGCTCACCCTCAGATTAATGCAACTACTTAACCTGTAATAAAATAACCACGTCTTTAGTCATGTGATTTAGTCATTGAAAAAAATTCATTTAGTCATGAAAAAAAGTGTCATAATAAGTATAGCACCTAGAATATTGTGTACAATAAATGTTATTCTATCAGTTGTAGGAATAAAGTAGAGGATCATTTATCTGGGAATCTAAACACTAGAAGTGTTACTAGCTAGTCATTGTGTGTTCTTGAGTTCTTGGTGGCTCATGGGTTAAAGTCTCAGTGGCACCAAGCTATCGCCAGCCACTGTGGCCTGAGTTCGATCCTCAGCCAGGGAGCTGACCCACATGGCACAGCAGACCGCTCTTGTTTCGCCTGCTGCTCCCATTAGCAGTATATTTCAGTAGATCTACCTATTCTGCTCCCTACTCTCTTATCTAGTGAATTCTCTCACCTTCTCCCCACCTCTCACCATCTCCCCACCTCTCACCAACCACCTCGGGCCTACAGAGGTCAGTACTTCTGGCCTACACCCCAGTTCTTATACACATAAATATATAAAATAAATCTTTAAAAAAAAAAAGGAATTTCCTTAAAAAAAAAAAAAGAAAGAAGTACCCTAACCACAACAGTTGATTTTGAATCTGAGATTTATTGAAATGATAGAGCAGCAGAAATCTCCAGGGAGAGCTGGAGGAAGGTGGCCTCTTCCTTATATAAGTCACCAGGAGTCTAACACAAGGGATGACTTTATTCTATATTCCAGGGGGGAAGGATGGAGGGGAGGTGTTGGGGCAGCCTGGTGCAATACCAATAGAACATGTTTTTCGTTCACCGCAGTTTCAGAAAATGGAGAACAAATCCCACCCAGAGGCGGAGATCTTCGTATAATAATAGAGACAAACTCCGAGTCAGTTCAGGGTTCTTCTCAAAATTCACGCATTACCAACTGGGTGTCGCTAGTCTGTCACAGGACAGCAGCTGTTCAGCTCTGTAGTCACTGGACTGATGACTAAAATTTAAGAGTTACTTGGGACAGAGGGTTAAGCAATGACTTGCTATTAATCATTAAGCAACAAATTATTTGCACTATTGTTAGTGTTCTTGTGGAAAGGGAACGAAGCAAGCATGTCTAAGAGGCTCCCTATTGTCAAAGCTTGTGCTTTATGAGCATTCAGCTTAAAAATAAAGCCACAGCTGTCTAATAACCAAAGAACAAGTTGCTATGGTGTGTGCCACATGGAAAAGGTGATTTTCTACCAGACTGCAAAGGATCATCTGGTGTTAGAATTCTGTGTACCCTCATCACACAGTGGAAACCACAGAGCAGACGCAGTGACGTCTTGGCCATGTAGCTGGTACAACATGACTTGAGAGAGCGCTTTAAAGAACATGGCTGTTCTTCATGTTTTACTGAGTCATTTTAAGATCATTCTTCTTGGAGGTAAAATATCAAAATTCCAGGAAATATTATTTGAGAAGAGTCTGGGTTCTTGACATTCTAGATTAATCTCCACGGCACGTGCTTTGCCACTACTGGCTGCTGATAAAATCTCTACTTACTTAGAAGTATCTTTAGGATTATTTTTCTCCTAAGAGAACTACAAATGTCCAATGAGAAAAGTATATTTTTTATTTAATTTAGTTCAGTTCTGTCTTGTTACTATAAAAGGATTTGAGCCACCTTATGAAAGCAGACAAATGAGGAAAAACTAAATAGATGAGCAAATCCAAGTGAAGGGGAAGTGAGGTAGGAAAACAAAATAAAAGGAAAGGTGAGTACATAAAAAAATAATCCAAGTCATAAAATACTATGAACTTATTAAAACTGGGCCACAAGTATGTCTCTAAACTTTCTGGTAACTAAAAATGGAGAAAAATCCCGATTACAGGATTCACAAAGTGGATGAGTTCAAAAGAAATAAAAACCAAAAGCAACCTCTCTAAGCGTCAACATAAAGGGAATTACAGTATGTCTTTCACAACATTCCTACAACAAATATAATAGTGTTATCTCCTTTAACTATGTCATGCAACTTTCCTAAATACATGCAGTAAAAGGTAGTCTATGAAGGTCAAAGGATGTAGTTAACATTCCTGGGATATGTGCGATCTTGTTTGGTAAAATTAGATCACCTAGAAAAAAAATCATGAAAAATATCATGAACTAATTTAGAATTAGCAGAAAGTCACCAACGATGGGAAGTCGAGGAGACCTGGGCAGGCAGATGTGTGCTCCCAGCGACTGTGTGCTCCCAGAAAATCCAGCAGCAGATGTGAAGCTCAGCATCTGTACTCCTGGTTTTACCACCGGCCCCCCCATGCCCACTCTGAAAATCCCGCTGCCTTCCATACCAGTGCCCCAACCATCAAGCCAACAGCTGAAACATTTATGAAAAAGATTATTTGTTTGCTCCCAGTAAACCTATCGGGGAAAAAAAATAGTAGAGAATTCAAGTGGGTATTGTTTTTTAAAAATATTTATTTATTTTGTGAAAGAACTGGGATATAGAGCAGAGGTGCAAGGGATGAGAGGATTCACTAGAGACAGAATGGGGAGCACAGCAGGTATATTTACTGAAATATACTGTTGAGGGAGCAGCAGGAGACAGGAAAGGTCTGCTGCACCATATGTGGGTTGGCTCCCTGGCTGAGGATGGAACTCAGGCTGTGGCTGTGACAGCACTGAGACTTAACCCCTAAGCCACCGGGGACACCCCCAAGTTGGTATTCTTATGATGTAATCTAAAAACTTGGAGGATAGAGATTTGCTATTCCTGGACTAAAAACTGTTCCATCTGCTTAGATCATCACTGATGTGGTAGAGGACAGCTTCCCAAAATCTTTGAACGCGAAGAAGCAGGACCAAGACACATGACTGACCAATTGATCATCCCACCTTCATCAGAGGCTGACTGAAGATTCACAAGTGCCAAAATTTATTTAACATAAGAAATCATGTCACGAGGGTACTCCTATAAATAAGTTGCTCTTTTTCATCTATTTCCAATTTTTACTCTAAGAAGGTTTTTGACTTGAGTCTGAACTGACACAGTAGTTCCCAAATAAGTGGTGTTTCCTCTCTTCTCTCTTTGACATTAATTGACCATCTATTATAGGTCAAGAACTGCATCAGCTGGTGGAAATATACAGATATGAAAGATAAAGTATTACCCTAAAAACCTAGAGGGATAGACATAGAGGTAAAGAGCAGTTCTAATACATCCTAGAGAAAATAGAGCACTTACAGCTTTTCTTGTGAAAGAAATTCAAGGAAAACATAGATGAGATGACAATGCATTTTGAAAGATGGATTAGAGTTTGCTGGTTGTAGAAGAGGTGGAAATATGCTTTAAGTACAGAGAATAGTACATGGACAAAGTCATAAAGTAAGAAACAGTTCTTTAAGCAGAGAAGAACATAGCCTGTGGAAAGGCACAAAGTTGAGAAACACAATGCAAACTTAGGCAACAGCAGATAATTCAGCAAAGAAAATGTTTAAGGACAGGTAAGGAAGAATCAGGACTGGAAGTCAGGGACTTTGTAGCTATGCGCGTTCAGTCATTCAAAGATGTAAGTCAGGAAACACCGTGAGCTATGGCTTTTAGAAAGATCTCTCTGGCCCAACTTGGAAGATAAAGCACAAGAGCATCACCACTGCATAGTTTGAACATCAGTGCAAAGAGGGTGTGACATATTATATAATACTTAGAATGGAAACTTGGTGTGATGATGTGATCAATTTGATTTGGTCGGCAGTAGTAAAGAAAAAAATTGCCATTGAGAATCGCCTCCAGGCTTTCAATTTGGGCAAATGTGTGAAGAAGATGCTATTCATAAAGATTAGAGAAAATGAAGACGAGAAATTCTTCCTGAATTAATGATTTCAGTTCAGGTTTGTTAAGGATGAGATGCTTGAGGACGATCCAAGAACAGGCAGTGCTTTGTCAGACACTGGAAAAATAGCAAGGCTCAAGAGAGCCATGGTAAGATGAAACAGAGATATGTGGATAATATTGGAACTGGGGCGGCTGTTGACTACTAAGGACCAGAGACAGCAATGAAGAAAACAGGCAAAATCCCCTTCATAATGAAGCTTACACTCTCAGCAACAAATAATAAACCTGCTAAGAAAAAGGTAATTTGTGTTATGGAAAACAAAAGTGTTATGGAAAAAACACTGGGTAAGAGAGTAAGGGTGCTGAGTGGAGGGCAAGGAGGTCGGTGGTCTGGGAAGACCTCAATGACAAGGTGGGCTTTATTTATTATTTTATTTTTTGGTGTTGGGTGTGGTGAGGTAAACGATTATAAACCTGCGGAGGTGTGAGGTTATTCACCTAAGTCACATACAATATTGTAAACCAATGTCACATCAATATAAAAAAGGAGAAAATATTATTGAACCCAAAAATTGTATAATTAGCTAAAATACCCTGAAGTCATAATTTTTTCAGAGAAATAAGTTTTGCATTACCAATAAGAGCTGGTTATGGTATACATTCATATTCTTGAAAAATATGAAATGTATAATTTCATACATTTTTTCTTTAATTTTTTAAATACACTGGTCAACAAATTTTTACAAAAGTCATGTTACTGAAATAAAATTAGTCATTTACTATCAATTTGTATGTGCTCAACACAAATATGACAGTCAAATTCTAATTTTGGCTCTAGTATTTTTGTAATCTGAAATAAACGGATGCTTACATCACAAATGCATGCCAATAGTAATAGGCCTATGGTTAATACCTGTAAAGAATCAAGTCATAGACTATTTCTTAGATTTCATCGCTTGTCTCTTGAACAGCTGTTCAGGGATAGAATAGATGGAAGACGGTTTCCATTGTGCAAAAGCACAGTTTTAAGACTCAGTTTCGAAGAGTCTGGAAATAGTCTCCATTCTTGTGGGTCATGAGTGATTTCTAAGGCATTCATAAGGACCTAAGTAGCGGAACAGAATACCAGAGTACTTTCCTTTCTGAAGAAAGACTCCAACTGCTGGTGGCGCTTTCCATATAAAGGAATTGTGACATCTTCTAGAAGATTCC
Source organism: Scalopus aquaticus (assembly GCA_004024925.1). NCBI lineage: Eukaryota > Metazoa > Chordata > Mammalia > Eulipotyphla > Talpidae > Scalopus > Scalopus aquaticus. The sequence continues at coordinate 47,832 of PVIJ01002256.1, read as the reverse complement.
ATTGTTGAAGTCTTGATCCTAGCAATTCTGCCTTGTTCTTGGAGAAGTCCTAATCATGAATCAGGTCATTTAGTTTTTCCTGTGTTAGTCTGTGTGGGTTGATGATGCACCACAGTGAAAATCTGGATCACTGCATGCTGATGGAACAGGAGAAGAACAGGTCAGCTCACCCTTGTCCTCATCAGATGAATCAAGAGACTATTCTGCTGGAGGTTCTGGAATAGGAAGTCCCTCACCATGTGGAACTGGTCTCAATGCAGATGGAATGTTTGTGTAGACTATTCTCCACTTCTTTTGCTTCATTATTCCGCCGGAAAGAAGAGGAACCAAGCAGAACTAACAGTCTTTTATGTGGTTGCTTGGCTCTCTCCTCACCATGGCGACTGCAAATGGCACTGATTGTTTTTTTTTTGCCATTTAATCACTGTGAAAGCTGTGTTGTACATTTAGCACAGTATATATGTGGGACCCAAGGCTTGTCTGGGTCACCAACCTTGCATCTGAAGTAAAGATGATAAGACTTCTTCACTTGAGAAGTGATACTTTTCTTCTGGTTGGCAAACGTCACTTCCCCACAAATAGAGCAGAAATTGTCCACACTATTAACGTACTTGCAAGGCATTACTGTTCTGTATTGTGCCTAAATGGATAAAATAATAACAGTTCTATGGAACAGTAGCTTCAACTGTCTTGCGCAAGTCTGAAATATTTTCAATGCTCAACCTTTCCAACAGGGCTTTCTATAGTGCATTGCTGACGTCAGCTTACTTCAGTAGCTGCCTGGCAGTAGTACTGCATTGCATCAGAAAATGATGCAATCAACTCTGGATGATGCGTGTGTGATGGTATTATGCAATGTGATGCAATATGACATCATTCTAGACTGATTTAGGATGTTGTTATGTTGTTGCAGTCCTACTGGATAAATTTACATGGTGAAACATAAAATGAATTATATGAAATATCTTCAAAACGAGAGCTAACAAAAAAATTTCAGGATTATGTTGATGGTCAGCACACCAAGATACTACAGATTAGGGCCTTTTTAAGTCAGTAATGATCTCACTGTTGACCAGTGATATTTTCATATATATATAAAAAATGTAACAATGATATAATATATATATGTTCTGAAAACAGGGCATCAGTTAGGTGGCCAATACGATCATCCAGGTAGGAGACGCTAGTGATCAGACAGGTGGCGAAGGTGGTGAGGAGTGAGTAGTTCCTAGTTATTTTCTCAAGATGCCATCAGGATTTTCTGATGGATCAAAATAGAGCACGAGAGAAAGTTGCCAGCATTTTTGACCTGAGGAAATAGGAAAATGAAAAAACCATCAGTTGAGTTGGGGCTAATGTAGGTAACACAAGTTTGGAAGGGGCAGAAATAAACAATTCAGTTTAGGGTGTGTTAAGCTTGACATGCAATTCTATAACCCAGTAGAAGTGTGTATAGGCAGTATGTGGTACATGGTATTATACAAACGTAGAGTTCAGAGAAGATATTTGTATAATAGATGTAAGTGGAAAAAACTGTGGTCACGTCTATGGTTTTTAAAGTCACAAGAAAGGGTGTACTGATCAAGGAAGTGAGTGAGGATGTGAAAGAGGAGAATCAAAGGAACTTCCAATGTTAGCGATGGCAGGAAAGAGGAGGAACCAAGAAAAGCATTTAGAAAGAGTGGTCACAGAGGCAGGAAAAACCAAGTGTAATAGTCTTAAAATCAAGTAAGAAAACTTAGCAAGTGGGAGCTAGTAATCAACCGTGTCAGATGTTGCCATTTAAATCCAACAAGCTGAAGAATGAGAATTGACCCTGGGATTTAACAGTATCATTGGTGACGTTTACATTTCAGTGAAATATGAGACAACAGACTATTTAGAGCAAATTTAAAAGAGAAATTGTAATGAGAAGTTTTTGTGTAGAGGAGCAAAGAAATGGCAATTAATTGTAGTAAGTGGGAGCAAGAGAATTAATTTTGTTGTTAAAATGAGATATAGGTATAAATCAGATTATAGTGGTTTGAAGAGTCAATAGAAGTTTTGAAAAAATGAAGATAGAAAATAAATTACCATTCAGAAAGACTGGTTTTTAAGGTATGGGTGAAAGAAAGTGATAAGCAAAAAATTACTCAAAGCAGAGGATAAATTAACTTCCTTTTTAATTTATGTCAAAATTTTGAACATGATTTTATACTCATAGGAAAGAGCCAAAAAAAAAAAAAAAAAAAACAGAGACAGGAAAAAAAGGGAATATATTCCTAAGAAGTTGGAATAGTATGAGGCACAGATGGGTCACTGAGCCTTGGATAAATTGTGTTGTAGTTCTTGAATCTGAGGATGTCAATAGGGTTAAAGATGGAGGTGGATAGCAATATTTGTAGGTTTTAGGATTGTATGGAGATTTGAAGAGGAGCTGCTTTCTACTTTTAAGTTACAAAATTAGTTTTAGTTTCTTTATAATTGAGTTAGCATTGGTTTACTATATTGTTTATACTCTAAAAGAGGGTTCACACCTCTTCAAATGTATGTTGCTATACCACACACACCATCAAGTATCGATAGCACTCTACCACAGTCTAATGAGTTCCTCCACACTTTGGCCCAACCCCACTGTCCCTCTCTGGTAACCTACAGTCAGAATCCAAGGGTTCTTTTTAGTTTAGGTTTGTCTGTTCCTTTGCTTCATTTCTTTATATTCCATGTGTGAATGAAACCACCCGGTATTTGTCTTTCTTGTTCTGACTTATTTCATTGAGCATAATTCCCTGTGATTCCTTCCAGATTGCCACAAATGGCAAGATTTCATCTACTACATTTTCACTATCCAATCATCTATCATTGGGCACTTAAATTGTTTCCATAACTTGGATATTGTAAATGGTGCTGTAATGAACACAGAGTGTATGTATCCCTTCAAATTAGTGGGTTTTGGCATTTTGCGGATAGATACCAAGGAGTGGAATTGCTGGATTGGATGGTAGATTTATTTTTACTATTTTAAGAAACTTCCATACTGTTTTCCAAAGGGGCTGAACTACATTCCCACCCACAGTAGATCAGGGTTCCTTTTTCTCCATATCCTTGTCAACACTTATTGTTTCTGTTCTTTTATGACATGTGTCATTCTCACAGGACCAACACGATATTTTATTGAGGCCTTGATTTACTTTTTTCTGATAAGTGATGGTGAGCATTTTTTTTTTTCTTGTGCCTGTTGGCATTCTATTTCTCTTCTTTGGAGAAGAGTTTGTTTTGCTCTTCTGTCCATGTTTTTCATTGGGTTACTCGCCTACGTGCTATTGTATGAGTTCTTCATCCACAACCTGATGAGGCACTCCCTTCTACAGCACAGTTCCCAAGTGTTGGAGCCCCTGATGTGGGAGTAAGTCCCCTGGGGGAGGGTCTGTGCTCTCCTGTTCCCCCACACCTGTGACCCATATGCAGATATCACCCTCGGCAGCACTGTATCTCAGACTTTCTTATCCTTTTCAAACATTTCTGTCTCTAGTCCTTCCTTGTAGAGATGCTGACCCTCCTTAAATCTTTTTCAGAGACTCCAACATAGTTACAGGTTTGTAGTGCCTGTAGGGGAAGAAGCGACTCCAGGACCTTGTTAGTCTGCCATCTTGTCCCTCCTACCTCTGGGTTCTATTTTCTTTGCAGGGTAGAAGAAAATGTCTTCTAAGAGTGAGGGAAAAGGAGGGCGATATGTAGGAGGAAATAGATGTAGAAAGCATACAATTTTGAATGACTGTAATATGCCTTCTACTGTCTGCTGAGAACAGTCTGCATTTTTTTCTACTTAAGCACACAAACAAATCCACATACACAAAAATATAAATATGCAAAAAAGTAAAAATATACTCCTAAACACAGTTTCTCAAATATCCCATTTGAATTGCAGCCTTCTTTATTTTTAGGTATCATGTATCATATGACAGTGTCAGGCAGAATTCCAAAATGGTTCCAACAAACCTTACCTTCTGATGTCGGTGGCCTTGGATAATCCCCTCCTCTTGAGCGTGAGCATGTTTGCGAGGCTTGCTTGCAACAGAATGCAACAGAGTGATAGGTTATCACTTTCCAAATGTGACTTGCTTTGGCTCCCACTATGCTGTTGGCTCACTCTGATGGAGGCCAGCTGCATACTGTGAGCTACCCAGTGGAGCACACATGGCAATGAGGTTGGCATCCCACCAACAGCCAGCAAGGATATGAGACCCTCAGTGCAAAAATCTATCAGAAACTGAATCCTCCCAACAACCACATGTGTGAGCCTGTGGTCCTCCCCCAGTTGAGAGCAGAGGTGCCTACAGCACAACTTTACTGAAAAATCCTACAGGATCCAGCTAAACCAAGTCTTGGTTCCTGATCTATACTGGCTGTGAAATCATGACTATTTTTGTTGTAAGCCACCACACTTGGGGTGACCCACTGCTTAGCAATAGAAAACTATACACTCAGGTTTGAATTTTATTCTTCTAAAATCCTTAGGGCACTTCAGTTAACCCAAAATGATCCCACATACTCATTGTGCAACAATAAAAATAAATACATTATGTCAGAATGGTAAGGACAAGGTAGAAAGTAGAAGAGATGTTTAAAAAAAGGGCGGGGAGATATCGAGTATAATTTAATAATTCACCTCCGTAGGAGTTGAAACAGGACGTAAGAAAACCATAGGAGCAAAAGAATATAGGGAAAAAATAGAAGGATTTTGAATGAAAGTAGCATAGGCAAGACGGAAACAAACCCTCCTCGGCTTGCCATGGGTTTAATGCTTATTGAAGAAGGGGATGAAATGTAACCTTTGCCAGAGATTAGCCAAGATTCCTTGGTGCACACACTGTGATTTTACAGACTCTGAAATAGTGAAATGTGATATAGAAGCCAGTCAATTGGTCAAGATAGCGTAATGCCTTTCTAGTGGAATAAAGCATCAGGTTATGTTCTTTAGACTCAGTGCCTTTGCTCTGGTAAACCACAAGATCTTAGAGGGCAATGATAATGGTATCATCAGTTCTTTTAACTTCAGGAGCACATATAGAGCACCTGGTGTATATTCTGTTTAGTTATGATCCTTTTATAATTCTTAAGGTCTAGTCTAAGTAGTGTAAGTAATATTTCTTTAATAAATTCCAAAAATATAGAGACCCAGAGAACTAAATGACTAGTGAAATGGAGTCAGAATAGGACTTGAATTAGAACTCCTTGTTTTAGTCTTCTGATCTATTTGCATTTATGCAAGGAAAAAGCAAGACTATTTAGAAAGGAATACTGACTTCATTATATTTCAAATATTTCACAGGACCCTCTCCTCTAGTGTCAAGTATCTTTGCTTCAGGGAAGGGTTTCAGCACTGGGTTTAGGGAACACTGTATGTCAGAAATGGAACTAATATTCCTAGAAATAAAATCATCACTCTTAGTTTCTTTTTATGTTTACGAGATTCGCTACAGTTCTTCAACTAGAAGGAAGCTAGTTCGTATCTAGCTTTAATATATTTATTTCAAAATTTAAGGCAAAGGAAGAATAGCTCAGTGACTGCAAAACTTAAAGCAGTTTAGTGATTAATCTGAGAATATAAAAATTAACTTTAAGTCCTTCTTGATCTCTGCCACAGCAATCCTAGCGGACTTCCCAGGCCAGTGTAAAACAATCTACATCAGTCACTAGGTTGTACTCACAGATGTGAGTGACACACATGTTTCCAACTTCTCCATTTTCTTGTTTTAATCTATGGTGCTTAGAGAATCGTTGGTGCTTTCTTTCACTTACTATCTAATCATTCTGTATTCATACAAATTAATTCTTTCCAATGTTTACTATGTGTGCCCCATTTCTATTATTCCATCAACATTGCCAGGGCACAGCACACCGTTAACCTTGCCCCCCTGCCTCCCTGTGGACTATGGGCACCGCTGGTCTCGAAGCCCACCTCTGTCTTCCACCAGCCCCTCCCTCCCGCATGGTTAGAGTACATACATTTTGTGTCACTTGACCCTAATCCACTGGGTGCAGGTGAATGATCAAAACTAGGCCAAAATATTTCCCTAGAACTAACAGCCAATGTCAGTTTCTGTGGTGGTTGAAAATATAGAGTTAGGGCTGTCAGTGTTCATCCTTCTCCCACAGGCCCCAAAAAAGAGAGAGAGAACCCCTGGTGGCACAGGGGTTAAAGCCTCAAGGCTATCAAGTCATTGCCAGCCACTGCTGCATGAGCTAGATGCCCAGCCAAGGGGCTGACCCACATGGTGCAGCTGACCTCTCCTGTCTCACCTGCTGCTCCCCTCAGCAGTGTACCTGAGTAGATCTGCCTGTTCTGCTCCCCACTCTGTCTTTGGTGAATCCTCTCACCCCTGCCCCTTTGGCCTATACCCCAGTTCTTGTATGCATAAAGAAATAAAAATGAATCTTTAAGGAAAAAAGAACAAAACAGAGAGAGAGAGAGAGAGAACTGGCCTTTAAAGTAGGAGGCAGAGTCAGCTACACAGGCAGGAGCAGAGAAAAAGTCAGAGGCAGAGGTTTCATAGTGACACTATTGTGTATGGTTCTTTAGTCCTACTGTATTCCAGTCCTTTTTTTTTTCCTTATAATGAGCTCCTTTTTCAATTTCTTCAATGACTTAAATATACCTAACTAAAATGCTGTGAGAGTCTCCCACTCTTCCAGCTTCCTGGTTCTCCTTACACTTATCACCCCCCCACCCCCACCCCCACCCCCGCTACTGACAGCTGGGTAAACTGAAATCACAGATGGAAATTCTTCATTTTTAGATGAAGGAATTAAGACTTGTTGGGGGGTGGGGAAAGGGGGAAGATAAGGGCACAAAATGGAGTAGAAAAGAACACAAGGGAACACGGAGATGGATCACGGGTGAATTGGTGGTGGCTTACTCAAGAAAAAAAAGGAACAAAATGTAAAAGATATAAATAACAATAAAAATATAGATTAAAAAAAAAAGACTTGTTCAGTAATCAAAGGGAACCAATGTGCCTTTGCATAGGAAGAGTCACCAAAAAAAAAATTTAAGTTTTTTAAAAGTAAAGCTAGTTGCAGTGTAAGAAGTAGTTCAGGAAGTTATTTGTGGCAATTAAGGGATATCTCTCTACACAAGAGCTGCCAATATTTCTGTCCTCTGAATTCCAGAAACTGCTGGCTTCTCAAAGATCCAAATGGTAAGCAACAGTGCCACCTGCTGGTAGATTTAGATGTTACAGACTGGATTATCTATTCAATAGTCTTGAATGGTTGGCAGTTCTTAGAAAATCCGCTTCTTAATTTTTTCACTTAACCTACATATTTTTTATGTTTTACAGTTTTAAGATTATCACAAATTTCCTAAAGTATTGTATGTTCTTTTTCTTCTTTTTTCTCTTATTATTTGAAGTGACTCTTAGACCTTGACCAAAACTGGGATTTGAAATTACCTGAAATAACCCTGTTTTTTAAAAAGAAATATAAATAAATTGTAATTATGTTTAATGACAACTCTTATCTTTTATGTAATAATGCTATTGTTAAATTCTAACTCTTACATTTGAACTCTGAAGAAGCAGCAATTTAAGAATTGCCATTCTTTCTGCATAATATACATTTCACTCTAGCTGGTGCCATTAAATTACCAACATTAAATCAAGCAATTATAGCCTAGTTAGATGTATTTTGCAATAGAGGGAAGTTAAAAAGACATGTGATCCCACATTCAGACTGGATGTAAGAATACATGTAGCTAAATTAACAGGGATTTTGTCAGAGGGAAACAAATGTCATTGCTGTTCTTGGTAATGGATGATCTTTAGCAAATTTGGAATAGATAATCTACATAAAGTTGGTAACTAGTAAAATGATGTTCACATAAAGTTATTCACTACCTCATTTTTAGAAATAAAAGAAAAAAGACATGCTTTAGGCAATTTTTGATAACTGGAAAATATTAAAAATACGTAAGTTAAATGAGAAAGTTAAAAGTTATTGTCATTGTTAACTATGGGAAAACATGCATGATTACAGAACAGCAGCCGAGAATCCAACTGTGTATCCTCTGTCAGAAGTCTTCATGCTAAGTCATCTCAGGGTGAACATCTGGGGATACATGTGCTGTTGCATATTCTCTATGGTACCCCCTGCTCATTATCAGATTTTGAACCCCATAAGTCTTGATTGGGTCAAGGTCAAAGAGGCACTCACTTGCACTCTTTCTTTGACTCTGACCTTAAGTGAATCAGATTTCAGTTTATCATAGTTCCTCAGAGTTGCCGTTACCCATTTATTTCTCTCCTTAATATTTGAAAATTTAGGAATGTGCACACTACTACCAGAACAAAAATCTTAATGTTATCCTTTCCTCACGCATGCAATCTCCAGAGGATGGTGAAAACATTACTTTCCTGTTCCCCTCAAGGCACCACACAGAATCCAACTCCCCTGAGATTCAGGGGTCCTTTCTCTCTGGTTTCCCTTATCAGTCTTCTTCTTTCTCCTCTTTTCTCCTTTTATCCCCTCCATTACTTTAGTCTTCCTCATCCCTTGGGATCATCACTTGATTTCATCAAATTTTTCCTTTCATGAAGCTGCAGCTTCACCAAAGAAAGGTGAGGAAAGTAACTCACATCTATTAAGTCCTGCACAGGGCAGGAAAAGAACTGTAATTTGAGGTCCATCCCAAGAGTGCAACATCTGAAGGACAAACAAAACTTTCTCTTAGTCATACTGTTGTCATTTTATTTATTTTCTTTTTAGTTTTTAATTATTTATTTCCTTACATTATTGTTCATTTTTTTTTACAGTATTTGATTGCTCCCCTCAGGTGTAGTCCCCACAGTTCTCCCCCCACCACAGCACCTGTGCTGCATCACCATAGGCCCTTGGGCTCTTCCCTCCCCTCTTTTAACCCCTTTCCCTCCCCTGCTGTCTGCCTCAGCTCTGTGGTCAGTTTACAAGTTTTGTCTTTTTTCTTGACCCTTTGTTTGGTTTCTCTATATTCCACATGTAAATGAAACCATCCAGAATCTACCCAGAGGACACAAAAACACTAATTCTAAAGAAAACCTGCACTCCTCTGTTTATAGAAGTACTATTTACAATAGCCAAAATATAGAAACAACTTAAGTGTCCCCAAACAGATGAATGGATCAAGATGTGGTGTGTGTATATATATATATGTATATATATATGTATATATATATATATATACAATGGAATACTAGTTAACGATCAAAAAAGGTAAACTCATCACATTTTCAGCAACATAAATAGAGCTGGAAGGAATTATGCTAAATGAACTCAAAAGAAAAAGATAAATATCAGATGTTGTCATTTTAAAGAGCAAGCTTTGTACTTTAGCTGCCTATGTGAGCCTTGTGTTCCTTATTCCAGTTTGGTATTGACTACCCTGGGCGGGTAGAGGGGGTGGGGGAAAGTGAGCACCCACCCTGGAAAGGATGTGAGGGGGCTTTGAAGTTCCATTTGGGGTGGGGTTAGATGTGAGTCCAACAACAATATCTCAGTCAGACTTCCTGTTTCTCCCTTCTGTTAGGTCCCTTCTTCCCCACAGGGGATTTCCAATTTGCTAGACCGCCAATTTATAAAGGGTGGCTTGTCTTACTGAAAAAGATGGTAACAGTCTCTTTCATATCAGTTACACAATAAGATCTCTGACCAAACATTGCATTTATATTCAGTTGCTTAAAATAGCGATCTGTGCTAAAAAGGAAAAGGCAGGTTTTTTGTTTTGAGTTTCTGACCAGGAGACACAGTCTATAGATATTTTTCCTGCTACAATTTCTTCCATCTGTTGTATCATGGAGCAAGGACAGAGGGAAATCATTCACAAACTTGAATAAGATTTGTTTTGATGAAGACAGATACTGATAGAAAGCCAATGAGAGTAAAATTCACTGATGTATATTCTGACAGACTTTGCGGTAGGCAGTTGACAAAAAAGCAAAAATACCTTCACATTTTTCTGATAACTGGCCATACCTTAACTCCTCACCTTTGGGAGTTGATAAGAGCTAACTGCTCCAGTTATTCAATCATTGAGTCCATTTTATGTTAACAGAGGAAACGTCTATGTAAGTGATTTAATTCAACATATCACATAACACAGGGTCAGAATTTACTCAGTGTTTTAACTCCAAAATTAGACCTACTCTGGGACCCAAGAATGATCAAAAGTTTCCAAAGTTAGCTATTATATTAGGAGTTCACAATGCTGTCTATACTTTAGAATTACAGTGCCAAAGCATAGTCCAAGAACAATTAAATCAGAATCCCTGGACTAGAGCCTAGGCAAAAACATTTCAAAAAAAAACAAACAATAAAACCCCACTGGTGATGAGCCGCCATGGCTGAGAATCAGTGTTATTGGCTTGCAATAGAACAGAAGCACTTTTATATCTTTACCTAATCATATTCATTCATAATAATCAAATTTATAAATTATATGTGAATAATCAATATTTTTCTTGAGATTCTGACCAATAATTTTAGTCCTTGATATAGAAATTTACCAAATGATATCTAGCAGTTTTATGAAATGTAGGTACAATTTCCATTTACTCTCAAAAAATAGTTTACAAGCTGAAGCATTCTTTTTATTTCCCATATTTGGAATGGCTCAGTACTTCATTCATTTTAACCGATATCTTTGTGTACCTTTTTTGATATCACATTAGAAATTTACAGCATAAAATTACTTTTATCTAAATATTATTAACATCTATTGAGTACCCCTAAGAACATAATTGAAGAACGTATTTTCTTCAATTAGTTAATAAAGGTTAAGATTAGTCGGTATTTTTGGTGAGAAACCTGAAATAGTGTGCAATTAAAATTATATTCACATTACCTATGAATATGCAATATATGCCTATGTTAGTGATAATATAGATTAAAATAATGTAATAAGGAAACTCTAAAATACAGTGGATTAAATAAGATTGAAGTTTATTTCTCTCTTTCATGAAACAGCCAAGAGGATGGTACCTTTTGATACAAGGAGGTTGCTTTTATAGTTGCCAATTTCCCACCAACAGGCAAAGAGGAAAGAAGCAGAGCACATCACTTCTGCTCACATTCCATTGGCCAGAACTTAGCCACATATTCTTGCTTGACTGCAAGGAAGGTTGGGAAACAGAGTTTTCATATAGGCAGCCAGTGCCCAACTGTAAAACAAGTATTTCTGTCACTAATACAAAGAAGAGGAGAATGGATTTAGGTGATAATTCCTAATCTCTACAACCTAAAACCTTGAAGTATAAAGGAATTACATGGTTCAAATGTTTATTTTGAGAATATTGGTTTTTATTATGTGTCTTATTAACATTTAAGAATTTTAAAGTGTATATTAGTTTGATTTAAAAGATTTTTCTGATACATTACTTTCCCTTATACATAGCTTTAGCTATTGACTATAGAAAATAATGTTATAATATGAATTACTCTATACTCCTAACTCTGTTCCCTGGTACTGTCTTGAGTTTCCCAGAACAAAATAGTTCCACAGAACAAGGTCCAAATGTGTATTATGATTGTCAGTGTTAAATCTTTTATTTACTTAAATGGTTTCCAATAACTTCATCATGGATTTCTTTGAAAGTCTGATGGAAATCATTAATCCTTACACATATACATCAACACTTCAGCAAGTAATTTTAGGGGATTCAGAGACACAACTTCCCTTGAAGTCAATTGTAGAGTGCCTTGACTGTATGTAATATGAGAGATTATTCTTCCAGCTTTTACATCAGCCTGGGAAAATACAGATCAAATCACTAACCCATATTCTGGACCCATCAATTGAGTTCTTGGAGTTATGGTCCAAGATGAGATACTTAACACAGGATCTAGAGCAAAATAATTGATCAATAAAATTTAGTTTCCTTGTCTTTTAAGGCTGCTCTGTTCCCTTCAAGAACTCTTGTCTTGCATACATTGCCATTGGCAACATCTTTACAAACACTGATGTCACCCACAGTCATGGAAATGACTTGGTTGTTCCCATAGTATTAATGCTACTCTTCCTTTCAATATGGACATGATGGTCTCCAACAATGGGACATTTTTCAATCCTTTTATTCTTCTAGCATCTGAATCTATGTCTTACATATGGTACTTACATTAACCCCTTTTGTATTTGAGTGAGACAAAATTCACCTTGTGCTACAGAAGCTGAAAATGCAAGTTGCCTTTGTAACTAGGTATTTAGTATAAGCTCTGCCAACTTTATGCATCTATCACAGAATTTAAATTGAGAACCAGTGATACAACCAAGCAGAGACTATGGAGAATGATCTCTGCCAGCTGTTATAGATGGAACTGGGAATACTAGTGTTACTCTAACACCAGTGTTAGTGACAGCATCCAGAACCATTACTCGTGGAATCACAGTACAAGTCACAGTGTCTAGTGTTTAATAGCAATAGCAGTGGCTTCCAGGCTGAGTGAGTTCTGCATGGTAAGCCACGATTGCTCAAAACTTCAGCATGATTCCTTTTGGGGAAGGAATAACAAATTGCTAGTTTCTCCAACATCACCAGGGCTTTTCATTTTACAGTATCATCAGTAACAATCTTCACTCTGATATATATCTTCTTGGGAAAGTTTGGGGAAATAAGAATGTTTCCATGAAATGTGCTTCTTTTAAAATAACAGGTCTAGGAAAACGAACCTTAGGAAAATGAGTAAGAGGCTCCAGGGCTCTTTCTATACTGAAAGCAAGAAAAGAGTCCACCATAACATTGGCTTGTGTTTGAAGCAGGTAAGGCCATATTCACATATTTATTTATGTTAATCTACTGCTTAAACCTTTAGTGGCTCATCATGAAATAGAATCAGGCCCTATCATTTCTTGAATTTTAAAGTAGGATAACAGCTTTACTGTTCTTCATTTGATCTTTCCTATTTTATATACACTCACACACATACATACGTGTGTGTGTGTGTGTGTGTGTGTGTGTGTGTGTGTGTGTGTGTGTGTGTAGTGGAAGAGAGTTATAAATGCTATCTCAAAGATGCTTGTGATGTGTGTGATATAACCCTCCTGGTGCCAGGAGGGTTCTCAATAAGAATGGAGACTGTGTTCCTTAATCTCATATTCAGAGACCTCTACCTGTATTCTAACCTACCTTCCCAATCTTTTATCAGTTTCCCTCTTCTCTTTTCTTTTCCCAGTGTTTCAGTCACACCAAATTTTTTAAATGATGCCTTAACATGCTATCAACAATTCTGTTCATTTATTTCTGTGTTCCCTCTGCTGAAAATACGTTTCTCCACTGTTTTCTTACTCACTCTCCAAGGCTCATCTTATCTGTCTAAACACTTCCTTCACTCCCTAAACAGATTAAATAAATTAATCAACTAACTAAATTAATACTCCCTTCTATGTATAATTAAATTCCATAGAAATTTAATTTAATTCCCTGTCACTAGTCTAACCACCTATCACAGTGAATCAACGTTTGATTGTAACATAGAAGATGAGCTTCTTAAGGGCTTAAATCACATCTTATTTATCTGGTATATCTTATTTATCTGGTATATATAAGACCTGATTTTAAGATGTGCTCCATTAATGTTTTCATTTATCAGTGATAAATGGAAATCACCAATCTGTTTTTGTTTGGAAACCACAGAGAGTGCGCACCTCACCTCACTAAGAGAAAAAGTAAGACTGTCATTTAGGAACTAAATTCTAAAACCTATATAGATATGCAAAATCACCTGAAGAAGACAGAATGATCCCATGCCAGCAGGCCTCCACAGAAACCAACTTAACTGTACTAAGGCATTTAAAGAAAGAACGACTCATTTCAAGAAAGGATTAACCTTAGTAAATTTAGAAAAAGAAGGGTCATTGATCAGAGCCTCTCAAGCACTTCCCAGGAAAGTGGGAGTTGTATTTCTAGTGTTTGAGTCACAACTGTGAAGTTTTCCACAGGCCCGCATAGATACATCATCTTGTTTTAGCCCAGTGTTGTTAAGCATTCGTGTCACCTAACCCTCTATGTTAATCATTTATATTCACCTTAATCCTTTTTAAATTCTTATTCTTTCCCATTATAAACTTTAAAACTGGTTCCTATTATGATTTGGCTTTCCAAGTGGACCCACTTATGGTAGACTACCATGGGGAACCCTTGAGGAAATACCCACAGACCACATCCAGTGAGGCTTTCCCTTAGATGATATATCCATCATGCTGCAGGAAGGACCAAAGTCTCTATTTCACTAGTTATGCAATAGGAGTTGATGGGAACTGAAAGGAAACTGTCCCACATCTGCTTAAAATTATTTTTATCATGAATAGCTGAAATTCTCACCATTGTTTTCCTTTCTAAAAGCCCTGTGAGTTAACGTGATTAAATAGTTACAGGCTCTCGGAATGTTCGATACCTTAATTCATAAGTTTATGAGTCTGATTTCATTAGATCTTTTGGTTGCAAGAAACGCAGACTCAGGTGGGCTCAAGACAGGTGATGTGTTGTAAATATACAGGTAGCACTTAAGAGAAGGCATATCCCAGGAATGCAGAAGATGCTGGTGGGCAAAGGAGAGTCAAGTTCAAGTAAGAAAAGAAGAGGATTATCATTCTGTCACTCAGCATCAGGATCTCAATAATTTTCACTTTTTGCTCCATCATTAATGGATTTTAGCTCATTTTCTTTCTTTTTATTTCTTTGTGTATTCCTTTTTTTTTTCTGGTCACTTCTGACATCTACTTCCCAAAATATACAAGTTTCTAGATAGAGGAAGTCAAATTAGTCCTGAAGCCACCACACTCTTGTTCAGTCTTCATGTGTCTCCTTCCCTGAAGCTGCTGGCCAGTTGGTAGGTGATTCCACTTGGTTCAGGTGCTCAGCCCATACATCACCTGTGGTGAAGCAGGCCATTTGAGTGATCAGAACCTGATCACTTTTGCCTCAGGCACACAGGAGGTCAAGCGTGAGGCAGTATATCTCAGAAGTACTGTGGGCTGGCAAGTATTGTGGGTAGATTAATAGATCCAGATAGTCAACCCACAGAATCAGAGAACTTAAATGTAGGTGTCTGGATGGGCTATATCAGAATCTCCTGGGCCCCTCTGAAACTACAGAACTCTGGATTTCACTCTAGATTTTCTGAGTAAAAATCTCAGCGGGGAATCAACAACAGAGCACACGTAGCAAGGTGGTCTGAGCATCAGATAGCCTGGGCATACAGTAGCTATACCAACTAGGTTTGTGCAGTTTTCCTACAACAGTCACAATGCTGAAATCACCTGACAAAGCATTTCTCAGAATGTACCATCATTCAATATTTGTGACTGTAAGGATAAGTATTCACATATTATGTTTATGTATAAATATCATTTATAATATAGATGTATAATTTTCCCCAAATGATCATAGCTTTGAGCAGGAACAGAGCTGTGAAGGATCAGAAGGGTCATATTGTAGATTAGGAATTCTTGACTAATAAATTTATAGAGGAATTCTAGTGACTATGTGACTAAAAACACATTTGAAAAGTAGAAGAATAGAGGTGGAGATATTTTCCTCCCAAGGAAAAAAAAAATATAAAGACTATACTTCCCTGTATTTCTTAGAATCTATACAAATGATAGTCTGAGAGCAAAAACTAATGATAAACTCCAACATTAGGAACTTTTGGCATGTTGTCATATACAGGCTAAGAGTTTGCATCATTTACTCTTTATTTATAACAAGTGTATTTAGTAAAATATCATAAATACCATGTAAATTAACCTTATTAAAATACTATCTAAATTGGGCCTCCCTGGTGGTGCAAGGGGTTAAGCCTCAGCACTATCAAGTTATCGGCAGCCACTGCAGCATGAGTTTCATCCTGGCCAGGGAGCAGACCCGCATGGCGCAGCAGACCTCTCCTGTCTCTCCTGCTGCTCCCCTCAGCAGTGTATTTCAGTAGATGTGCCTGTTTTGCTCCCCACTCTGTCTCTGATGAATCCTCTCACCACCCCACACCTCTGGCCTACACCCCAGCTCTTGTATGCATAAATAAATAAATCTTTTTTTAAAATGCTACCTGAATTATAAATAAAACTGTCATCATATAATTTAAGAAAATTGTTCATTTTTTGTTTTGTTTTTATTTTGTAAGTTTTTTAACACTTTTAATTGAAGTAATATTAGGATAACCCCATCAGGTTTTGTTACCATGATGCTAATAAATTATATTGTAATGCTTTAAAGGAAGAGCTGTATTTCCTAATAACCAACATCACTATAAAAACAAGCATATTTTTCTAGATATTATTATCTTTATTACAAAACAAATATTTTATATTGAGGTAACATTTCAGATGGTATTTGACAAAAATCAATTAAGTTCTATACATAAGATTTTGCTTTGTGTAATATATGTAAAGACTCAAAGAAGAGGTTTTTTTTAGTATTACACTGACTGATTTTAGAAAAAAAAATAGAGCTAAATTTAACCTATTTAAAGAGGACTTCTTTCCACTACCCTCTGTCACATAATTTCCATATCATCACTAGTGCACCTCATTGTGCCATAATTTAAAAGTGCTTTCACAAATTTTATATTTACTCATGTAGTTTTGCCTATACCAATAATAAATAAAATTCTTTTGTCTACAACAGAGAAATACTCTGCAATGTTCCAACTCCAGTGTCTTTGCTGTGAAGCCCCACCTGATTTCCCAAGACAAAGTTGGTTCCCTTTCCTGTGTTCCCTTAAATTTTGTTTACAACTATGTTATAGTGCTTGCCACAATGAATTGTAATAGTTCTTGTTTCCTTCATGTGTATCCCTCTTTAGTTCTGTAGTTTTATCTTTTTATAAGCTCCTCAGGAGCAAGAAACAAATCTGAAGTTTCTTTATATCCTCGGCACCTAGCACAGTGCCTGGTATATAACAGAATCTCAATAACTGTTAGGTTAATGAGTTATGAACTATTTCAGCTGCAAAGCTATAATGCACATCCTTCCCTGCCTTCAGTCTCATTGAGTGTGTTCTGCTGTTATTCCATGTTATTTAAATCTCTATAGTTAATGATACCCTCAAAGCAAGTATAATGTCCATTATTTCCTTTGAAAAAGAAATGGCCTCTGGTTAGCCTTCTGATACAAAAACATCAATAAATTACAGTTATAATGATTTCCCCCTCTCCAGCACCCATTCCGTGTGGGCCACTTCTCAGGAAAGCTGATGCTAGTAGCCATCTTGACAGTCATTGTCATCTTGATCCCCAACGGGTTTGTTGTGATAAGTATCAACTGTTAATTTTCTGCTCTCCCTCTCAGGATTTTTTGACAGGCCGTCTTCCTCGCTGCTTGATTTGCTCTCAGTCGAGTTACTCTCTTCTTCTGACTTGCTGCTGTCCTGAGAATCACTGTCATCATCCTCCTCAGACTGGCTATTCTGTTCAGACTGGCTTTCGTCACTCTGGCTTTCTGCTGAGGCGCTGCGTGATTGGAGGCCCTCCTGGCTAGAACTGTTTTCCTCGCTGGACTCTGAGCTTTGCTCCGAGTCTCTGAGGCTTTCATCAGATTCACTGTCAGCTTGCTCCTCTCTGGATTTGCTTTCTGAATCAGAGGGTTTATTCAAGCTGTCCTCTTCACTGGAGTCACTGACTTCCTGATCTGATTGACTGGTGGTATTATCTGGGTTATCACCCCTGGACTCATTCACTTCTTGAGACTCACTGCTGCTTTCTTGGGATGGCAGGTCAGTCTCTTCACTAGACTCGCTGCTGGAGTTTTGGACACTTTCACTGTCTTCCTGGGACTGATTCTCCTCACTCTCTTCTTGAGATTCACTCTCACTCTTCTCACTGGACCGACTGAGGCCAGATTCTTCGGTGTTGGTGCTTTCTGTGGAGTCACTCTTGACATCTTCCATTGTGTTGCTCCCATCAAGCTCACCTCCAGTATCTTCCTGAAAAATGCGGGACTTCCTGAAAAATTTCCTACTGGGATGTTGTGCTGTTTGGCTATCCCCTGAATCTGGAGTGTTTGCTTGCTCCACACTGTTCCCTTTCAATTCTATTGATTTGACACTGGCAGGCTTCATTCTGGAGTTGCTTTTCTCACTTCTGCTACCCTCTGGGTCATCACTCTGCATTCCTTCATCATCAAACTCAGAGCCATCCCCATGGCTACTGTCCCCCTCACTGCCGCCCCCCACCCAGTTCTCCTCACTCTCACTCCTCTCTTGGGTGGAGTCACCTCCCTGGGACCTGATGTTCATCTCATCCTCACTGTCATGGTCCCTGCTCTCACTGGTGCTATCTGGGGTGCTATCCTCCCTGGATTGTGTGGTGTCGGCTGAGTCTTCATCGCTTCCAAAATTAGAGTTTCCTCCTTGTCCTTCTTCAGATCCTAGGCCATTGTCATCATCACCAAAGGTGTCATCTCCACTGTCATCTTCATCGTCATCTTTATCATCTCTGCTCCCAGGGATGCCGCTAGCTGATCTATATACATATTGATGACCATCAGGACCCTCCTCTGAATCGGCACTGTCACTGGGGTCTTCATTTGCCTGCATTTGGGGTTAACAGACACAGTCAGTACTCCAGGAGCTGATAAAGTGTTATCTAGTGCCCCTCTAGGCTTTCCCGCTTGTTCCTCTTATGCACATCCTCTAATCATTGCTAGTTTTACTGCTCAATAACATCTCTAGCACAGGTTAGAAGGAAAGAAGAGGAAAACCTAGTCATTCCCTTTTATACAAACACAATTCACTCAATTCTGTAAAATTTTCACACACACACACAAAAATACTGAAATCACACTTATGAAACTCAAATCCTATTGTAAGCAAGATTCCATAAAGGAAACCCAGAGAATTTGTTGTGGATTAAAGAATTGATCTTTAATGTTCACTCATCAAATTTTTTGGTTGCAAACAGGTAAGTATTGGGTGATTTTTAAATGACCCAAATGATATTTTTTTTCCAAATCAGCTCTGGTGAGGGAGGGGAGAGAACATATTAGGTCAGGAGAATGAAATATTTAGCTAAAATTTAAAAATATATATTGTAGGAAGTTATATATCTCACCTG
Organism: Scalopus aquaticus; assembly: GCA_004024925.1. Taxonomy (NCBI): domain Eukaryota; kingdom Metazoa; phylum Chordata; class Mammalia; order Eulipotyphla; family Talpidae; genus Scalopus; species Scalopus aquaticus. The sequence continues at coordinate 28,778 of PVIJ01002256.1, read as the reverse complement.
AACCATATTTATATCTCACTTGCATAGACAGAGTTGCCCTCCGAAAACTCCAAAGACTCCAATTAATAGGATCACCAAATAGGATCACCAAGGGAGCATCTCTCCTCTGAGTGAATTCGAGAGATTATCCCCATAAGTGAAACAATTATGATACCTCACAGATAACAAAGGCTAGGAAGTCTTCATTCTTTATGCTCTGGGAAAATCTTGTCTTCACCCGGTGTGGCAGAGCATACTTGCCAATCTTTTCCTTTTCCCACATGTCCCTCAGATCAGTGTCTGGGTTCCAAATCAGGAGTGCAGGCTGATGCCACTGGTAGGCCACCCATGCCTCAGTGGGCATGTGTCCTAGCCTTCAAGCAGGAACTGTTAACCCTGATCTGAAGTTTGGGGAACACTGAGGCAATAAGTCACAAAGTCCCCACAAAAGAGTATTACCCTAGTTCTATGCATATAAATAACTAGAGTGTTTCTCTAAAAAATTTTTGGTAAAAAGGGATTAAAAACCTAATAATTCATCTCCCAATCCTGGTTGAGTATAGAATGTAATACTGGTCAAAGCTCCAGGGAGTAATCTGATTTCTGTAAACTCAGGAGGTCCATAAATATGATAGACTGTTAGAACAGCTGAGAAAGTGATAGCACTTCATCTAGAAAAGTGAAAAAGGGGGGAAAGTCACGCTTTTTAGTAAAGGGACATAAGCTCAGTCAACTTTTCTCATTCCAGGGGCATCTATTTTAAAGAGAAAGTTATTACTAAAGGAACTATTTCTTTAAAGCTCCTTGAAGATCATCTGTTTTCTCCACCAACAAGAGCCTTGACATGGCGGAAGCTTTCAGGCCCCGCAGGCATTTCATATTTGCCAAGAGACTTGCAGTTGCCTGAGTTAAAATGCTCCAATTATAAAAGCAACATTTTAGATTGAGAATGAGTTATTACTTGTCAAACATATTCTACAACTCTGTGTGTGTGTGTGTGTGTGTGTGTGTGTGTGTGTGTGTGTGTGTGTGTGTGTAGGAATATTTAAACTAGGAGGAATATTTAGGGCCACAATGTCTATAATCTGGCCCCAGTAGTAAATATGGAATGAACAGCATGTCCACATCATTCTCCCACTCATTTTTCTTTTCTTTTTTATGGGACAATTTAGCTGCATAACCAATGGTTAGAAAATATTATATTTAGAACAGTTGCCAGGTAATTTAGTCTAACATCACTTCCTTCAATTCCTAAATAGCCAGAAAAGTTGAGAGGCTCGTTAATTACCTGTTCCTCTGAGTTAACTTTTCTTTCTTCTGATGACTCACTGCTCTCCTAAAAGGGAAAAAAAAAGTTTATTTTTCCTTTTTGTAATTCCTGAGTAAGGAAAAAAAAATCAACCTATGATACACATTAATTGCTTATGATTTGGACTACTGCTTTCAAGTGGGTTCAGGTGATGGGAAGAGTAATAAAGTTAATTCATGAGATGGTTATAACAAAAATTAATGAAATACTTACCAAAGGTGGTGTTGGTGTCTGAGTGAAGTGACCCTGTAATAAAAGAAGGAAAACAAGTTACTCCTTCGCAAATGGATTATGTCATTACAAATATTTAAAATAATTAGTAATTGCTTCAGTTTCCTGATGTGTAGTTCATATTTAAATGATTAGTCATGAAATTCTATGGTGAAATGACTGGAAAATGAATGTGAGAAGACTAGTGGCTGGAAAAGTTCTTGTGATTATAAAAGACATGAGAGATTTATTTCTGAGACCTCACTGAGAAAAAAGCACATTTTTTTTTTTTTGAAGCTTGTTATACAGACAGTGGTTAGAGGAACTGTAACTTAGGGAAAAGATCACTGGAATTCAAACCCTAGATGTAGTCCGAGTTAGCTCACTGGTTTTAGTTTTTAACCCTGAAAACCAACAGTCTTCGTATTAACATTGAAATTCACTGTCTTGGCTGGACACACTGTGAATTTGGGCAATTCACTTTACCCACTAATACCAGTTTCTTATTCATAAAGTAAGAAAATGAGTACCCAGTATGCTGACTCACAGGGTTGGAAGCTACAAGCAGCGAGTGCCTATAACTCTTACTGAATAAATGATCCACTTTGAGAATACTTTTTAAAATTCAGTAGTAGGCAAAATAAAATCGAAAAATCCATTAAATCTTCTTTGAGTCATGGAAGATCACCCATATTAAAAAAAAAATTGCTGAATCTAAAACTTAGTAGCAGTCCTGATTTATTTCACGCTTTTTAATCTTATGTGAACTATCAGAATCCCGGAGTCATCTCTGGTGTCCTCCTTTAATCTACTCTCCCCATTCCTTTGAGCGGTGTTTGACTGGGTATATCACTTCAAAGAAGTGATTGATAATGACTTCAAATGTTTGCCATGTGACACATTGGAACTAAGAAGTGGAAAGGAGAAAGACATTGGAATTTTTCTCATGCCAAAGCTAGATTTGAGAATATGGCATGTTTATGGTAATTTTACTCTCTCTGGTTGTATGAAAGATAGAGTCTACAGTGGCTGTTTTTAATGAACCAGTCTAAGGACATCTCAAAGGAAATCTCATGTAATAAATCCGTCAATGTCTGCTCCAGCCTCAGACAAAGCCAGGACTCCATCCCAGACATCTGACATAATCTGGTCACCACCAAAAGCTCGGATCCAGGCCATACCATATGCAAAAGCCAGCAGTAAATGAGGTAATGAAGAAAACACTGGTTTAACTAAGATCTTAATCATTACTTGCAGTTCCAAACTTGAGAACTTATTGACCTCCTAAACATGTCACTTTCCTGTGAGATTAAAGAATGTAGTAAAGAAGGTGGATCCTAGACCCAGAGTGGCCTGAGTTCAAAGCCAGGCTCTAACAATTATTAGCAATGTAACCTACACAGAACACTGTGTTTCAGTGTTCTCATTTATAAAATAAGAATAGAAAACCACACCCAATTCACTGAGTTGTAAAGACTGGCAAAGTTAGTACATGTAAAGCATGCAGAACCATGCCTAACGATGGTACTTAATCCTTCATGGACAGTCCTGGTTCGTTGTCATCTAGCCCCTTGCACTATTATAAACATCCATATGGAAAAAAATAATTCCTCCTCAAATTATACTATTCAGTTAGAATTGAATCAAATGAATTAAAATCTACAACTCTTATTACCTAAATATTACCAAAAAGTCATTTCTACTCACCTTCCACTCTTCAGAGCTCTCAGATCCAGGATTGTGAAACCTGGCTACCTAGAAAATTTAGTGCACATGGTCAACCCATAGGTAAATTTCCAAGGCAAAGGCTATTAACATTTTATATAATGGGTAGTGAAAATTTAATATTCATCAGAATTTCCTGAAAGCCTAGTTGAAACACAGATTGCTGTTCCCCATCCCGAGAGTCTGGTTCTATAGGTCTGAGACAGACCAAGAATTCACATTTCTAGCAAAGTCCTACTGATGTTGATGCTGTTTGTCTAGGAATGGCACTTTGAGAACCACTGCTTGTAAAGAAGAAAAATGAGAATCATAGCTTTATGATGAAATGCAACTGGAAAGAAAAGGAATAAATCAGATGGTATTTTAAAGATAACAACTTCCTTAGCAACTACTTGCTTTCACCTGACAGGAACATGCACAACCTCCTTGGCTCACAGGCAATGAAAATTGCAGAGTGTTAGGTATACAAATTTATTTTTCAATATCCCTACCCCGATACTTACTGGGAGAGCACAGGACAGCCCCCAAAAAAACACAAACAGGATGCTGGTCTTCATAGCCAGGTGTGATGTCTCTACCTATAATGAAAAACAGAGATGTTTTCCTTCATGTCTAGGAAATATAGGAGTGTCAACTTCTTACATTTCTCCCTAAAAAAAAAAAATCTCATCTAACGATCCATCAGTTAATGAATGGAGAAATAAATATCCTATACCTAGCCATACAATAAAATTTCAGCCATACAAGGGACTGGAGTGCTCATGCATGCTGTAATGTAGAGTCTGGAAAACGTCATACCAAGTGAAAGAAACCAGACACAAAGACCACATGCTATCTGATTCCGTTCATATTAAATTTCTAAAACAGGCAAATTTATGGAGAGAGAAAGTAGATGGTTGGTTGCCTCAGAGTAGAGGAGATGCAACATCTTAGAATAATAGATAAAGTTGCATTTTGGGGTAATGAAAGTATTCTAAAGTTATTTTGGTGATGCTTATACAGTTATGAATGAACTTAAACCCATTGAAATATACACTCCAGTGGGCAAAATGTACAATATATGAGTAGCTCTCAATAAAGCTGTATTGAAAGTAACCTCATTCCTGAGAGGTGAATTAAAAACCGAAAAGTACTATAAACGGACTGACCATTTGCTTTTATAATAATTATGCAACTTGGTGGTATATATATCCCCCCCAAAAAAAAAAGAAACTACACTGTTGACATCATTGACAAGTACTGGATATTAATCTTTACATGTGCTTGTGCACACGTGCATGCACACACACACGCACACACACATACACACACGGCTCCTCAGTCTCATTTATAACATAATGATGTCTAGACAAAGAGATTAGTTTTGTATTTTTTTCTCAGTCTGCAAGAAATGTACTATGGCAGACTATTGTACAGCTCCACAAAGCCCTTAATATCTACTGTGCTCCATTTAGTCATACATTATACATGATTATGCCAAATTCTTTTAAATGTTACTCACAGTCCTGAAGGATCTAGGAAAGATTCTAAGTTTGGAATATACTTATGAATCATGCTGAGAGGAACGTATCAAATCAAACTGCATTTTCCTGGAGGGGAGCTTCATTTCACACTTCAAGAACTGGTGATTTAGAAAACAATTTGTTCTCTAGCCAAAAATAGATGTACTAGATGCCAATGTAGAAAGTTATTGAAATGAATTCAAAGGAAAATAACTTGCCCTGCATTAGTAACCCCTGTGTCTGCCCTAGCAAACTTATTAGATGGATTTCCACATTTTATAAAAAATCCGTGCAAGTTGATTTCATACTTCACTTTGGTTGATTTGTTGCTTTAATTATTAAGTATAAATTATAATTGTGGCAAGATCTAAACTAGAGAGTCTCAATCCTGTCTATATATTAGTATCATCTGGAAAGATTTAAAGCAACACCAATGCACAAGTCCCAGCACAGAGTAACCAAGCAGTTCAGTGGGGTGGAAACAGGCATGGTTTGGTGTTTAAGGTACTCCAAGTGATTTTAACCTCTGATTAAGAAATGAGAGTACATTGCTCAATAATGTCTGCTGTATATGCAGCACCTAAAACAGCACCTGATATATTGGATGTGCTCAATAAATATTTGAGTACATGAGTTTGAGTTTAATAAATACATTAAAACTCAAAAAATATTTGAGTTTAATAAATAATTAAACACTTATCTATGCTGAATAATGTCTGCAATGTTGGACTCAAGAAGTGATATAATCCTGTTTTTTAATCCATTCAAGAAGTCCTAACATGAGGAAACTGAGGATGTTCTTTGTTTTGACTTTTGTGTGGCTCTCTCACCCTTTATCATCAACACCATCCCTCCTCAACATAGTTATTTTTAGTCTGCTATTTTCTTTATTAAAATTCAACATAGTTCATATCAGTTCTTGTGTTTTTTTATTTTTTATTTAAACCCCTTTCCTATTATCAGCAGAGAAAACATTAGAAAGTGTTCAATTGACCTAAAACAAATCTAATTCAGCAAATTTACTTCTGAAGGAAACCAGAATTCCATTTTAAAATATGCCTCTCTGACATAAAGTTTATTTTGAACTGAAGGCAGTTGAAAAACAGCAGATGCAAGAAAGACAGTCTGATTCTTCTTTTTCTTTCTAAAAGAATCAGATAAAACTCCATGTGAAAATTGGCATCTCTGTATGGGGAGGAAGGAAGACAGTCTCTGGGAAGAGCATGAGAGAAACCATCTTTGCTAAACTAACCCACAACTCTAGCCTCTTTGTCCACTCTCTACTGTCCTGAACCCAAATCCCTAGTCTTGTATTGTCTGTCCAAAGGCTTTCCGCTGTGGCCACTTCATCAGGTTTTCATTCTCTCATGAAAACTCCTGTGTCCACGCAAATATTTTGATAAAACATCTCTGCTTTTCTCCTATTAATCTGTCTTAATTCTGAAGCCTATCAGGAGACTCTAAGAGGGCAAAAGGAAAGTTTTCCCTCCCCTACATTTCCTTTAGTTTCCACAACCAAAACATCTTTTAAAGTTCTTGGTTTGTTGTTTTGTTTTGTTTTGTTTTTTTTAAGGACAGGAAACCACCCCAAATATGATACTCTCAAAATAACTATGTGAATGATTTTGGTTTCACAGGTAAAATGAAAATTAGACAGTTCACCATTTTCATTTTTAAAATGATGTTTTAATAAGGTGATAATCTCATGAGACTCTGAAAAATAGCAAGTATTCCAGCCTTGATTAAAAAGCTATTGAATGCTGAACTATCCCCATGTATTTTCTTTTGCTTCAAGCACTTATCTAAATAACAACAAAATGAGGAGAAACTATACCAATGAATAAGTGTGTGTGCACAAAACAAATGAAGTGTATGTTTTCAGTGTTCAAGCTTCTTCAGGATGGTATATTAAGAAACATACGGAAGATATACTGAGTTGCTCATGCTTCCAAAAATACCATTTAGCACCATGACCTATAGCAATAAATTCCCAAATGAAAGTCTGGTAAACTAAAATAAGATCCCCTGAGGTCCAGAGAGAACTGATACTTCCTCTCAAAGAATACAGTCACCAAACATTAAGAAAATCAGATTTTAATTCCTATAATAGGTTTCAGTTGGTGTTTTTGATAAGAATAATCATACTTTTGTGAAGTCTATTCCAAATGAGACCAAAATTCTGTGACTTTTTAAAAACACCCTAAAACGAGTAAAAGAAAATACACAGTAGCTGTGTTTTGAGTGATAAATGAGCAATATAGCTGCAAGCTTTAGAATACGAGTCCAGAACTCCAAGTTCTACTTTGGTAATTGGTAAATGTTATTTCTGCGTGATACCTGTCATTGTACAATGAGAGCGTGTGAAGAAAGGAAATCATCAATCCCAATCCACGCATACCTGTTTGGAAGGCAGCGTGTGTATTAGAGACTTTCAACCTTTCTGAATTGTTTTCCTAGCACTGACTGAGAAGATACAAAATGTTTATGATCTGGAGATGGGAATTGCAGTTCCTTCACCCTCTGACTACCCTCAAGTATAGCCAGGAATTTGTGCTGTCAGGTGAGGAAACTCGTTCTGGAATTTACACAAAATCAAGATTGACTTAAATTATGTATTTCTTTTATGTAAACAGAAAAGAAATAAGCCAAAAGAAGGAAATAGAAACTTGAAAATCATAGGCTCAATTTATACTACCTAATTTGCTTATTTTTTATTTAGAGTTGTGATCCTCAGTAATGCAAATGAAAGTCATATCCATTCATTAGCAGTCAACAAATATTTATTGAGTACATCCAATATACCAGGTGTTGTTTCAGGTGCTGTGTATACAGCAGTAAATAATAATAATAAGTTGATCTTACAAAAGTAGAATTCACAATCATAACCTCCGTTACCTAGAATTTGATTCATTATTACTCTCTGAAAATAAATTGCAATTTGGCTAGGCTATAAACTCTATCAGGAATTCAGAGAACCAAGCAAATATATCAATTAAAGTTTCCAGTTCTTCCTGTTGCAATTGTCTTGAGGTCAGTTATTTAAAATCATGTCATACCTTCAACTGTAGTAAACAACTCTGAGGTACCCCAAAATTAAATATAGATTTGGAAGGCCTCTAAGTAACTGAGGCACATTGCTCCACATCACCACTTGGGGTAATAAGTAAACTAATACCCATTATAAAATTATTTTTTCACATGTTTTTAATCAACAAAGTCAAAGTAAGATATTCTGCTTTGCCCTAAATTAACAGAAATTTTGGTTCTCCAGAAGTTATTACTCCTAAAGAAGATAAGTTACTAAAAGAGTTATTGCACATGGATTTTTCCAGATGTACAGAATGTATTGCCTAACCACAGTTTCCACTCTGTGCTATGGAAGACATACACTAGTAATATAAATGGAGGAGCAGAACAAATGCATCAAATAAAAATGCATATGGCAGGAATATATATGCTCCTAACTTTGCCACACTAAAAATGTCTTTAAAAGACAATGATATTCAACATTTATTGAATTCTGACTGTATGGAAGGCATCATGCTAACATAAATACCTAGCTTAACAATATAAAAACATTACAATTAATGTTTTATTTCAGTGTTTTAACATCCTCTTTCAGTTACTCAGTTCATTCTGACCAATATTGAGTGCTATCTACATGAGTAGTGTTAGGTGCTTTTTAGTTTAAAGATCATATTTTGAAAGACCTGTCAGTCTAGCTTATTTCACAATGTCTTATAGGCCATGCACATCACTAAATCCATGAAACCAAATGTAAAAAAACTTAATTGCTTTGCTAATTGAAACAGCTTCAAAATAACCTTCCATTTGCCTCCTGTTCAGTAAACTTTTCCTTTCAAAAGTATTGTCCAAAGATCTAATTAAGGCATTACCAAGGAAAACACCTGACTCTATTTATGTATCATGTCATCTTACTATTATTATTTATTTAATATCAAATAACAGGCATAAAAATGGGAATCCTTTTTGCCCAAGGCAGTTTTCCCCATCTTTCTCTACATGACATAATACCTCTCAACATGTATACAAATCTAATATTTTGAAACAGCACAGCAGAAGGGATTTTAAAAAATTAGACAATGAAAATATCTTACCCTCTGCAGTTCACAGAGTTTTTCTCCAGAAAGTCGCAACAATCAGGTTGAAGTTCTCACAGAGGAAATCTATGCCTAATCAAACCGCTCTTGCATTGATGTTCTGAACCTTTCTCTGATGGTGCAGGAATTTAAACTCTGCTTCAGCTCTTCTCAGCCAATCAGTTGTGAGCTGGGGGTGACTGACATCACAAGGTGTCACCGGGACTCCAGTACACCCACACTTCCTCCAGTTTGCAGAGGCAGAAGTTCTCTAAAAAGCTCTTGTGGTTCCCAAATGACTAGATTAGTTTCCATTAAATTGAAGATCTCCTGAAAACTTTATTTTGATTTCTAAATATATATCATTCACATCCATGCAAGGCTTATGAGCATCATAAACAATGACAATGTCTTCTACCACTGACAGATTCCAGCAGACACAAGATGGGGAAAGAAGAAACAAGATGTGGGTGGAAAGTTTCTGGTTAATGTACATTTCCAGGTTGTACATGGAGAAAGTCACTTAAAATACTAGATTTGCTTAGACTGTTGGTGTGGAGAAGATGAACTTTTGTTCTTTCCCTTTTCATCTTTCAATAGCCTCTACTCTCATCTCTTTTTTCTCTCCATGCCCAGCCCCCATATACACACAGTTCTCAAATTTGTCCTAATCAAGTGAAGTATCCGCTTGTAGGATCCTCTGGTGGTTGAAAATATTAAAGCACCTCTCTAAGTAACTTTTGTTTCTAACCAAAAATAATTTAAATCTAACACTTTATGACACCTCAGTTGCTTTCCATGTCTTGCTTTTAACTCTTATGATTCTTTGAAATCAGAATTGAATTAAGGAGACTAGTTGCATTGAGAGAAACCAATTTCCAAAGGACTCTCCTCCATCGCTGGAAATGTAATGATGTGAATAAGATACTATTTATCAGGACTCGGAGGAGGTGCACTGCAGGTTGTTGTAGGGAGCTAGAAGTGGGGTTTGCCCCTCCCAAGGAGCATTTTCCACTAACAACAGCATGACCAGTAAACAAATACTTAAAGAATGTTAAGTCACTGGAATTTCAGTTCCTCAAAAGTGGGAATGTTTGTCTTGTTTGCCAGTGTTTACCAATGCCCTGATACCTAGAACTGTTCCTGGGTCATAATAAGCATTCAGTGGGTACTTTCAGAAATGACTGAATAAATTGACTTTAAAACAGGTCAAATTATTAGCTTGCCTGAAGTATCCACACAATTCACTTTAACTTTCTTGAAATTGTATGATTGCTGAAAATTTTAGTTGACACCCTCACCAACCATATCTAGATAACATTAAGTTGAAATGCCAACTAATTCAGAAAATGAATATGAAATATATGAATTCTTATTCAAAATGAAATGTAATGGGATAGGGAGCAGAAAATGAGGAGAAAGGAGTCTATCATATGGGCTGATTAGAAGACCAAAGTCCAGGGCCTCCCCGGTGGCTCAATGGGTTAAGTCGTAGCACTATGAACCTATTGCAGCCACTGCAGCACACCTTAGATTCCGAGCCACGGAACTTCCCACATGGCACAGCAGACCTCTCCTGTCTTGCCCGCTGCTCCCCTCATTGGTGTATTTCAATAGATCAACCTGTTTTGCTCCCCACTCTGTCTCTGGGGAATCCGCTCTCTCACACACAAACCCCCACAGCTCTGGCTTACACCCCAGTTCTTGTATGCATAAATAAATAAATCTTAAAAAAAAAAGGACCAAAGTTCAGATGGAAAGGTATAAACTCCCTGTGTCCTTCATTCTGATTCTGAATCACTCTCCCTAGTGGTTTTGCAAATCTTGACTGAGGTCTGTTATAGAAGAACCTTATAATCTTACGTCAGAACAGATTCTGGGAAGATTTTGGTGGTAGGCGGTTCAGGACATTGTTTTGAAATTTTCCAAACACCCACAGAAAAACAGAGTAACTAGATAACAAAATTGAAAACAGTGGACAACGCTGACAAAAAAACTAGATGTTCTGGTTACCTTTTGCTGTACTGAAAATTATTCCAAGACATTAAAATAACCATTTTACCCTTATATCTAGAGCTGTAGTCCTCTGAGACTCAGCTGGAATAGACCATCCAAGATAGTTCTCTCATAAGGTTGTCTGGGACTCAGCTGGAACTATTACCCGGGTCACTTCAGTTCTACTTTACAGGGTCTTTACAGGCCCTTGTGCTTGACGTTCTCACATGTAGCTGCGGCCCATAACTGCAGGAGCTGGAAGCGGGGTGGCAGCCCCCAAAAGTTGGTCAAATCAGCCATGGGGCTGTACCAGATACAGGAGAAAGAATGTCTCTACTTTTTCACCTAAGGAGCAGAACAAATGTATAGAGAGCAGCGAAAACATTAAGGTCACTTTGGCTACTGGTTATCTACTACCTGGCAAATTATACCTACAAACTGCAAACAAACTGACAGGGAACATCCACCCACTGCTATGAGACCTGTATTATCTATGCAGAAATAAGCAAAAAGAAATAACGGGGCATCTAATGGACATGAGAATAGGAGAACTCCAAAACAGTCTTTTATTATTGTTGGCAGGTGTCAATGGCTTATAAAATCTGAGGGATCTGAAGCAAGCTGGCCCTTAAGAATTCTCAAATCACCCACCACAGCGGTCTTCCCATATAGAAGGGACACTTCTGGGAAAGGGAAAAAGTTGTACCAAATAGATGCAACCAAAAACGCATAAATAACTGGGGAAGGAGCATAGGTCTTAGAAATCTTAGAAAGCAAGTTGTTATATTTTTTTTAACACGACATGAAAACATTGAAGAAGTTCTGCAGAAGCTACCCTGAGCCAAGGCTCCTTCTAAAAGTCCAGGAAAACCAACTTGATATAAAACAAACAACAAAAATCTATGAAGTTTAAATCCCATCAAACCAAATGAAAACAATTTTATAGACAATGAAAGTATGTTGAGAATACACCAACACTACACCCCTTTCTTTTAAAAAGATATTAAAATAATTCCATCAATTTTTAAAAAGTTAAAATTAAAATAACTAAAAAACTTCTCAATCAGAAATTGAAAAAATGTTTGAAATAAAAAAAATATTTTGGAAATGAAAGGCTAAATAGAAGGAAAATGGGAGGTAGTAAAATCAGATAATTTTTAAAAGAAAACCGAAGGCAGCAAAGAAGAAAATATCTTAAATCTTGAAAAGAGAAAAAATATTGGGTAGATAATAAATTGAAGCTGGGCAAAAAGGTTTCAAAACTACAGATAATAAGAGCTCTAAAAGACAGCAAAATTTAAAAAAAAATAGCAAAATCGGGGTAACAGCCAAAATAATAAATAAATAAGTAAATAAAGTGTAACTTTTATAATCTAAGGAAAGTTATCGCAATTAAAAAGGAAAAGAAAAAGATTGATTCAAAGCTTACATACCTCACATATCTGAGAATATCAGCCCAGAATGGCCAGCACCAAGGGTATTCTACTAGAACTGCTGGACTTAAAAGATGAAGGGCAAAAACATCCTTTGGACTTTTAGGCAAAAGCAACAACTAACTTGTCAGGGAAAGAAAAGTAGGTTATCACAAGACTTTTGACAGCAATGCTTTCTGCCAGAATGAATGAATAAATCAACATACTTAAGATATTCAAGACAAGAAAAAGTGAACCAAGGATTTTATAGTCAGCAAAACTCATTTTCAACTATAAAGAGCCCAAATAACCTATAATAAACAATCAAGGAATCAGACAATATTGTTTCATCGAACCCTTTCTAAAGAATCTACTAGAGAATGAGCTCCAGATAATCAATGAGCTCCAGATAACCAGACTGGTCATTGTCATGAGAGACTGTGGTAAACATTAAATGTAGAATTAATTGTAAAGAGAAAGTTAGGTGAGAATAGAAGGGAAAGCGAGTACATAATGGTTATGTACTTAACATAGATATTGTACACCTTTTTAAATATGCAAAAAAATCAAGTTCTCTCAATATTGGTGATATAATAATACTATTATTATGAAAATGTTTGTGTAATGTGGGGTAAATTGGTAATTACAGATTATTCTATTTCTTTCAACCATTGTGTCCTTGAGAGTCAGATTCTCATTGTGAAAGAGATAAAATTTGATACAAAAGAGAAAAACTAATAAATCCTATAATCCTGAATATAAGTGAGAGGAATTAGAATTTACTCAGGAATTAAACATGTTAAACATACACACACACATATATTTTAGCAGTGGCACATCAGTTAGTGCCTGTAGCACCCAGACTGCAATCTACCTCCAAGACTTCTAGAAAAGTATAGATTCAAGATCTGTGTCAAAAAATGTGCAAGATGAGTCTGGAACATCTTGTCACACCAGATTACAGGAATGCTTTCAGAGATTACAAGGATTCTGTCAAAAAGACTCACCAACCAACTTGAACAGGCTTCTATTAGCCAAAATAGGAACAATGTAATCTTTAAAATAGCTAATCGCAACAGGCAGCAACCTGTGAAATAGTTTTAAATCCACAAACCTATAATGAGATATCAAACACTAATTGGTCACTTAGGATAGCAAAAAAGCAAATCATTGTGTGGAAAAGTTATAAATAAATGAAAAGGATGAGGCCTTTGTCCAGCCCTATATGACCTGAATCAAATTACAGGAGAGGAGAAACATCTCTTTATAAAAATATTCCAATAAAAGGAAAAGATAGAATTCTGCATTTTGCAACTGCTAATATAAAAATCAGTCTAAGCATTGCACATCAATAGCTCTCAAAAGAGAGACAACAAAACTTTGTGCTTCCTAATGAATGATCAACCCAAGGCAATCAGACCTCTGAATCCAGGTGCCAAGTTGCAGGAATGTTATAAGGCAGGGAGAGGGGTACCTCCGAATCCCCTACCTCTCACTCTAAATAGGTTCTGCCATCCGCTACATCAGGACAAAACATACTCTAGCATGTAAGACCTTCCATGGAAAGAAACTTTAATACAATTAGTGTGCAATACAGAAAAGGGGGAAGAATAGGGGAGAACATAGTTTCCAAATCAAGCAGCCAAAGTTACCCATCCCCTTGTGGGATGGGAAAAGATGGTTGCCCCAAAGCAGGGCCTCTGAGGCCCGAAAGCCTGCCACAAGTCTAAGGCACCTTCTGTGGATAATATCACACATCAGATATGTTTTAATCCATGAGCTTATGCATTCATAATGATACCAAAAACAAAGTAATACCAGAAAAATACCCTAATTGAGAACGGGGTATTGAACAATAGACTGTGGCGGAGGACTATGGGTGCTTTGCTGGTGGAAGAGCTATAATAACCACACCTAAGGAGAGAAATCTTATATTGTCAATATATTAACAAAGATAATAGATAGATAGATAGATAGATAGATAGATAGATAGATAGATAGATAGATAGATAGATAGATAGATTTTTGACTGGGATAATGAGTCATAGGGCAAGCGGATAAATTCTAGGGTAAGAATAGAATTGGAAAGCCTCAGAGGAATAAGGAAGGCTACAGAGATAAGGGCAAAAATTCCAAAGGGGACTAATCAAACACCCCCCAGACTAGGTGGAACAGGACATTCCTGGAAAAGGGCTATAAAGAAACAGAACTCTCAGGTAAGGGCTGAGATGCAAGATGTAATTCTGGGCACAGAGACATTAAGGCAGAGTGAGTGAGACCACTGAGAACCAACCAATCACAAAGAGACTGATGGGACTTCAGAATAACTAGGGACAGAAGGTCTACATTCCCTGACGCACAACTCCATTTTTACTTCCTTGTCTCTCCCTGGCCTGGTCCCACCGGCCTGGGACTCCCACTTTATTTCTGTTCCTTTTCTCCTTAATAATTTTTTTTTTTCTCTGAACAAAACTGCCCTTTTTTGCTAGCTTGCCTGAGCGGCAGCGAATTTCCTGCTGCGGCTTTGTGAGACACCAACACCTGGTGGTCTAGTGGCCGAAACTCAGCACTGCCCCTGCAGCCTGGGGTCCACTCCTGGTTGGGAGACTAGACCTGAAAACCTGAAATTACGGTATTAATAACATTGGGCTACAACACTGTATGTTACTATACCACACCTACCACCAAAGCACCCAGAATCTTCCACCATAGTCCACTGAGTCTTCTTCACATTTTTTTTTTAAGATTTATTTTTTATTTATACATACAAGCTGGGGTACATACAGGCCAGAGGCATGGGGCAGCGAGAGGGTTCACCAGAGACAGAGCAGGTAGCAGAACAGGCAGATCAGAAATACACTGCTGAGGGGAGCAGCGGGCAAGGCAGAAGAGGTCTGCCGCGCCATGTGAGATTCTCCCTGGCCTGGCGTCGAACTCGCGTCGCCGCTGCTGACAGCTCCACAGCGCAGCGCTTAACCGCTGCGCCACCAGGGAGGCCCTTCTTCACATTTTGTCCCCACTCCCATACCCTTACTTTCCCCCACTGGTAGCCTCAGTTCTGCAGTCAGATTTCTAGGATTTGTCTGATATAGTTCTGTCTGTTCCTTTGTTTTGTTTTGTTTTTATATTTCCATATGAATGAAATCATTAAAATTTGTCTTTCTCCCTCAGACTTACTTCACTTAGCAAAATCCCCTTCAACTCCATTTCATTTAATTCATACGTTAAACCTATGAAATGCCAATAGATATTATCATTATTTAAAAATTAGAAATGAAGAAACTGAAAGTTCAAGAGATAATATAACTTTTACAGTGTCAAACAGCCACCAAATGACAGTGCACTTTTCAAGTTTTTAGGTCTCCCCACTGCAGAGGCTACGCAAACTCTTTGAATGATCTCCTTAATACCTTTTTCATTTGACTGATACTGAAAAGAATGCAACCCTCTCTTCTCATTTCTTTTTCATACTGTAAATAGGAAGTACTAATGTAACTGGCTGAGACCAAAGTCCAGAATAAGTGGTGCCCCCTGGAAGGGGCTGCTGATGAGGATAGATAGCCCCAGGAAAAAATGCTAAAAGGTTTTACAGTTTGGGGTGGAGACTTTGATGAGAAATAAAAGGGACTGAAAAAAAAAAAGAAAGAAATTCAGTCGCCATGATGTAAGAATAGAAGAAGCAGTTTCCATGATGTAAAAGAGGAGATTCAGCGGCAGGAAATGTAGCCGCCATGATTGAGAGTTTGAAAATTAGCAGCCGGGAGTTTTTTTGAGATGCCAGGATGTAGAATTTTGGACTGAGCATTTTTGGAATCTTCAGTGACTTTAGACCAGTGACTCTGGAGGCTTTGCAAGTAGCCAAGCTATGGAAACTGCTCCCAGTTTTTTTGTTACTGCAGCCGAAGAAAGAAGGCAAAGGCCTGGAGCAGGCGCCTTCCTAAAACATGTGAGTGCAGTCTGTTGGGCCGTCTGGCCGCTGTAGTTGCTGTTTTCAGTGTTGTTGGCCTGGTGCTATGTTGGGGCACCACTGCAGCTCCAGGAGTATCTCCAGTTGTGTCCTGTGTCCTGTGTCTTGTGTCATCTTTGAGAGTTGGAACCTGGCCTATAGTCTGGTTGCTGTGCGTCTGCAGAGTCTGGAAGACGCCGTCTTGGAAACATGGCCTTTTGTTTGGAAGAGGAGCTCCACGTCCACAGTGGCGGGAAGACGCTGCCTTTGTTGTTACTTCTTTAGGACTTAAAGGACTGGATATTGCTTTAAGTAAGATAAACGGCCATATTTTGGCCTTGGTAACTCTTCTGTTTTTCCCTGTTTGTTAAATAAATCCCATTGTTGTTGTTCCCTAAGCTTGAGTAGTCTTGCAATTGTGCGCCCTTGGAAAACTAAAATAATGACCTATAAGCAATTTGGGCAGTGCCCTTGGCAAGTTTTGGTGCCCCTTTTGCCCAGTATCACTAATGCAAAAGGAAACTCAGCAAAACTAAAATGGTAGGATTTTTAAATGAATATTTAAATGGCAAAAGCACAAAGAAAAGTAAGGAAGTGAATACATAGACTGAGAGTTGTCTTTGGCAGCAGAGAGAGGATCAAGCTGGGGAAGGGACATGGGAGTGACCCTGGGGACATAACAGCATTCTGTTTCCAACTTGGGTGGTGGCTACACAAACATTTGTTGTGCAAGATTTGTTAAAAGTTGTAGATTTGTTTTATGCCTTTGACTAAGTGTACCACATAATATTGTAAAAAGTCTTTAAGATATGGACATCCTGTTTTTAGGAAATTAATATTCAAAAGATTATTAAGAATATCATTAAGAACTTTCTGAATTCATGATGTAATATCACCATTTTATTCTTAAACAAGTGTTTGTGATTTTTTATATTGGAATTTTTTGAATTTTAAAATATTTCTGTGTCTTCTCTATAGTGGTAGTTAAATGAATTCTTTGGAAACTTGGAGTAAATTTTTAAAATTTTCCTGTTTGGGGAATTTTTTTTTTTTGGATTTACAAATAACACAGCTTAATTATTGAAAAAGTTTGATTTCAGTCTGCCACAGAAATGAAATCTTTTCCAATCTGGAGACCTCAGGATGTTCTGAATTTGGAGAGAATTAATAGTAGAATAAAAATGGATAACGCTGAGTACATCATGTCATTTATTTTCTTGCCAGCCTTAAATAGAGCTAAGAATTGATTATAGCATCAGTTCTCTGAGTTTTCCTACTTTGGACTTCCTTCCAGCCACTCTCCCATGGGTCAATGAATGGATTCCAAAACAGTCAACTCTTAATTTGCAAAAAGAAAAAAAATTAAGCTGGAAAAGAGTAGCTCAGTCTGAAAGAAAATGCATCTTGCCCCCAGACCAGTGGCAATTATGACAGAGATATGTGAGCACCTATTGACCCCATCTAGTAAAATCATGCAAGTGTTGACACCAAAACATCTCATTCCAGGTAATAAAGTATGTAGTTTTGATAAACTAGATTGTGCATATACTATATGCGTTTAAGTCTAATTTTTATTTACAAAAATAGTCATCAAATGCACCATCAACAAGGCAAATGATAAGAACTGTGATGATGAAATGGATTTTAGACTTGTCTAGCAGTTATATCAACTATGTGCTTGGTTACTCTGGAATATTTAAATTTACAAGCGGAAGCCAATTATCATGACAACAGTAATTATTACATAGATAAAGAAACATTTTGCTTAAATATGCATTCAGTTTCATGTGATAATATCATGTCCTCACTCCTTGGTTTGATCTCTATACTTAAGAATCCACATGAACCAAATTAGAGATGCTTTATTAAATTCAGATGTGAAGATTTCTAACCTTCTCAAATCTTTCCAATAGTCCCATTAATTGTAGACCAAAAAAAAAAAAAAATCCTTCCTTCTGACCAATAAAATATCCATTCTACCACTCTCCTTTCCTGCCCTCGTTGTTTCTATCCAAACTACCATCTATTGATTTGCAGAACACTTTATCTACTTTGAAGGTATTCCACACAACATTGTTTCTGATAAAGGAATGCAAATCATAGCAAAAAAAGAAATATTACAATGGGTCTATGCTCAGGGAATTCACTGGTTTTACCTACAGTCCTGAAGTAACTGGCATGATATAATAGTGAAATGTGTTTTTTTGCACTCAGTTTCAGTACCAGTTAGACAAACTTTAAGGGAGGTGGAGTGGAGACAAGTTTCTACAGAAAGTTGCATGTGCTCTAAATCAGTATCTAATATATGGTGCAGTTTCTATGACTGAGTCTGGGAGTGAAGGGGTAGAAATGGGAGTGACTTCACTCACTATTACCCCTACTGACTCACTAGTGAAATTTTTGATTCCTGCTCCTGTGACTTTATTCTTTGCTGGCTTAGAGGTTTTAGTTCTAAGGGGAACACAATTACTCTATTGAACTGGAAGTTAAGGGTGACACCTGCCTCATGTATCTGAACCAGGAAGCAAAGAAGAGAATTATGGTACTGGCTGGGATAACTGGTCATGAAATAATTCAGTTTCCCCCTAGGAATTCAGGGAGAAATTGAACTATTACTTCATAATGAAGGTAAAGAAGAGTATGTTTGGAACACAGAAGATCCTTTAGGGTGTCTCTTAGTAATAACTTACCCTGTGATTGAGGTCAATGGAAAATTACAACCCAGCGGGGTCAGGAGTGCTAATGACCTAGACTCTTCTGGAAAGAAGGTTTATGTGACTCCCACCAAGGAAAGAATGATGGCTAGCTGACATATTTGCTGGAAGCAAAGGGTACAGAGAATGGATGGTAAAATAGTTTTAAATATCAAGTAAGAACACAGGAGTAGTTATAGAAACAAGGACTATAATTGTCATGAGAATTTTCCCCTCATTTTTTTATGAGTATATTTGTGTGTCTATACACATACATTAAACAAACATTTCTTTTCTGTATCATGTAGCATCAGTATTTCAATATTATTAGTATTTACAATGCGGGACTTCTCGGCCTCTATAATCATGTACGTCTATTACTATAATAAAACTCCTCATGTATTTCTCTGTATAATCTATTGATTCTGTTTCTCTGGAGAAAACTGACTAATATAAAAATAACAAGAAGGGAATTCTGGGTAAAATGAAACACTGATTAGAAGTAGAATGTATGAAAGGGTAGAATGAATAGATGAGTGTGCTTGGAGTATAAGATTCATAGAGAGATTTCAAAAAATAAATGAGGTGGGGAGATAAGAAGGAAGCAATGTAGGGCACAACTGGATGCTTCATGTAAACTTTTTTATTTCCAGCTTAAAAAAACAGCAAATTTGAATGATTCACCCAACTAGGTGTGATGTTGGACAGTTTATTAATTCCTTTAAGTTATATAAAGAGAGAAATAAAGATTATCTTTACTGCACAGCCGGGATCTGTCTGCCCTGTTGACATTAACAGACAATAAAATGTGAAGTTATAAATATATTAGGGACAACTAGAGAAAGAAGAAAAAAGGTGAAGAATAGAAAGATAAAATACAAAATGTTAAAAAGTTAAAAGATTTGGGGAGAAGGAGCATTATCTTAGATTATTGGAAATATATTAAAATGAGCACATACAGCACAACTGATACTCATGTGTTCAGCTTTGTGTGTTCAGGAAAGGAACCTAGTATACATAGAGATATTCTATTGGTAGCAAGAAAGGATTTTTTATTTTGGTTAGTCTACAATTAATTGGGATTACTGAAAAGTTTCGAGAAGCTTAGCAATTTTTGCATTTGAATTTAATCAGACATCTCTGATGTGATTCATGTGGATTTGTTTTTACCTACTTTTATTAATATATTACTTTACCCAAAATGTCACTGTTTACATTTCAGTTGGCATTTGGAATGAAAGAAAATCACTTTTTTCCCCCAAATGTATACAAGGCTGGTAATTTCTTTGAATGAAATTGTCACTTTGTCTAAGCAAAAGTAATGTCTTAAATACCCTTTGTCCCCCATTCACCTACATCTCTGTTCCAGATTATGAAGTGTAAAACCGGCAATTCAATCATTTTTATCCTTGATGATATGGTTCTTATCTAATATTTACTTTAATCATTTCATTGGAAAGGGATAATTACATTGACATTTAAATTCAGTGAGCACTTAAGAAAATGCAATTCATTTTGATAAGTATTCTAATTTCATTAAATATCCTATCTTATGTTCTTTGTAGATTTCTATTTATAGGAGCATATATTACTGCTTATTCTACAAAATACACTGTGATATGAACAGTTTTATCTAGTCCATATGCAACATCTTTTTTTAGTATTTGCTAACCCAGTTAAATGAGTTTAAATTCCTCATGTGAATTCTAAAACCATATAGGTCAAACCAAGAACTGAGGACATTGTAATATCACATGAAACAGAATGCACATCTAAGGCAAATCCATATCAGAGTGTCTATTCTTTTCCAGCAAGAACAGATAATCCCTGATTCCATAGTAGAGCAGCCCAATATAATCAATCAGATAGCTGACTGATCACCCCAGCGAATGGTACAATATGGGGACTCAGAATTAATCTCTGTTGCTGGCAGATTGGTGCCACTCAGTGGTGGTGATAGCCAGGTAGACCTTGGTAAGTGGGAATCACTGTTGCTGAGGCCATGTTTAACCTCCATCCCCGCCCCCATGCTCGCTCTGTTCAAGAACCTACAGGGCAACAAGAGAAGAGACTGGCTGGTGTCCAGAGAATGGGTCATCTTATCCACCAGATTATTAAAATTCTTTGTTATTGAGTCCAACCTTTGGTGAGCACTAACCTAGGACAAAAATATCTTCACATGTTTTGCCCAAGAGAGATCAATCACATGAATCTCCCAAATTTCTTTGTCACCAATTTTCCAGTCATGTTCCTTCCAAGTTGCTAACCATCCCATCAAACCATTTAGAAAGAGCATGAATCACAAATATTGTCATTTGTCCTTCAAGCAAGTGAACAACCAAGTGTATTGCTCAAAGTCCTGCCAACAGAGAGGATTTTCCTTCACCACAGTGCTTATGAGCTATTTCATCAGGGGCACGGTGCTGTGCTGTCCACTTTCAGATGGTGCCTGCACATTATACAGAACCATCTGCAAACTGACCTGAGTCTTCATCTATCGACTGATCATCGGGAACTCCCATGAGGTCACAGGTGCAGGCTGGGAGAGAGAAGGCTGTGGAGTGGGTGTGGTGACCAGGTGAGCCACTTCTTCCTGTAAGTCGCATGTGCCTTCAGGGCCTGCTTGGACCCAATCACACCTACACCACATCCATTTGATGATGCAGTATTTCTGTGCATGCCTAACATTATGGCTTTGGGAGTAATACAACACTGAGTTCATGATGGGAAGCTCAGTTCACATGTTAACTTAGTGACCCATGGTCAGTGGTTCAGTCTCTACAAAGACCCCAGTAGCAGGCCCAAAGCCATCTCTCAAAGGAGGGTAGTTATCTGCAGATGATGTCAGAGCCTTACTCCAAAGGCCTAAAGGCCTGTGCTGTAAGTCATTTGTAGGTGGTAGCGTCTAAGATGATCTCTATCTTCCACTGACACTGTAAGTACCAGTAGGTATGCTGAATCATATGACCCAGGTGACAGAGCACCTGGACCAATTGCAGAACCTTTTCTTCCTCTAAGCTCCACTCAAAACTAGCAGTTTTTAGCATTACTCAATAAATGGGTTGAATAACCTAAATGAGGAATAAATATATTGCCTTCAAATCCAAAAAAATCTATGGGGAATTCATCTTTCTTGCTTGTAAGAAGGGCCAGATGCAGCAACACATCTTTCATCTCAGAATGGATATCTTAGTAAGTGTCACACAACTGAACCCCTAGAAATTCCACTAAAGTCTGCCCTCTGATTTTAGTAGAGATTTGTTTCCCACCCTCTGACTTACAAATCTCCTACCAATAAATCTAGATTAGTTGCTATTTCTTGCTCAGTGGGTCCATTCAATGTGACATCAATGTAACGTGCCAGTGTGATACTGTCTGGAAGGGAAAGGCAATCAACCTCCCTGCAAACTAAATTATGACATCAGGCTAGAGCAGGTAGTAGATAGTAGTGAAGGGAGGCAGTTAGGTATATTGCTGACTTGCAGGCTGAGAAACTGCTTCTGGTGGCCTTTATAGACAAGAATAGAGAAAATGATATTTGCCAGATCAATGCTGCCTATCAGGTATCAGTGAATATGTTCATTTGTCCAATTCCATTGAAACCATTCTACAGCCACTGCAATAGGAATCACCACCTGGTTGAGTTGACAAGGATCCACTGTCTTTCTCCAAGACCCATCTCTCTGATGTGTAGACCAAATAGGAGAGCTGAATGGGAATGGGATGAGAATTACCATCTTGCATCCTCTGAGTCCCTAACAGTGTCACTAATCTCTGTAATCTCCCTAGGAATGCAGTGCTGTGGTTTTTTGTTTACTATTTTCCTAGAAAGCGATGGTTCTAAAGGCTTCTACTTGCTTTTCTTGCCATAATAAATCCTCACTCCACAGGTCAGGCAGGGGATTCTGCAAGCTGAAAAGCATGTCTGTTTATATGTATCCTGGAACTGAGAGAATAAACACAGAATGGGTTTGAGGACCCCCTGGACTCACGAGGAGACAGACCTGAGCTAAAACTCCACTGAGTATCCACACGCCTCTCCATTTTGGGTTTCCTGGAATTAACATCAGTTCAATATAGGTGTCGTGTAGTTCCCACAAGATCTGATTATTTCCTTGGCCCCTATAAAATACAGTTACCATGGCCCCGATAATGTACAGTTACCTTGGCAAAGGATCATAGATCCCATTGGGGAAGGCTGGGAGAAAGTTTGGCAGTATACTTTTTTGGTAATATACCAAGGGTCCTTCCTCAAGAGGACATGGACTCCCCTTCATTCTTGGGGCTTGGGCCTGTAAACTCTCTCAGTCTGGGGATTCACTGTAAGGCTGTAACTCTGTTTTTGTTGTTTTAGCTAGACTTTTGTTCATCTGATCCCAAACCTCTCTGCTTGTATAGATAAAGTAAGAATTTAGTCCACCATCTGCTTTACTTCTAGGAACGCCATGATTGACGGTCAATGTCATAAGCTCTTAACCGTCCTCCTTATTATCTAAAGTGTGAGGAGAAATATGTCAAAATTTAAAGTCAAATTTCAGGAAGCCAGGATCAGAGAGATCCCGAAGAAAACATTTACAAAGTGAATGCACAACAAGCTCAATTTCAGGGAAGAATTCCACTTTAGTTTGGGAACTGGTTAGTACCACAACTTGACCAATTCTGGTGGGCTTCGCACAGGCAGAGGCAAAGGAGGAAGTATTTACTCCCTAAAGACATTTCTTTCTTTGGAGGGAAAAGTACTAAGAAGAAAGCAAGAGTAAAGAAGGGAGGCTATAGCCAGTCAAAAAGCCCAAAATAATGAATTTGAGAGTAAAGGAAGCACCTGATGGTCAAGTTCCCTGTAACTGTACTGTTTCCTGGTAGGGTTAGGAGTGTAAAGTAACGGAAAGCACAGGAGTCAAAGGTATTGCTGATCTTTACAGTTTGTACAATTTTTATGAACTTCCCCTCACTTTTTTCTTTCTGTTCTTCCTTCCACCTTTCCCTCCCTATTGCCCCGCCCCACTCCATCCCCCCCCCCCTTTATTGCATAGGAACCCAAGTTCTCTGGTTGGAAACACTGTTGTTGACTTGCTTCATTCTCTAGAGGATTTGCTTGCAAACAGCAGTGAAAGGCTCACTGTGAGAACACGATATTTTTATTTATGACTGAAGTATTCCACTCTGCTCCTATTCCTTTTAGGGAAAGGAAATTGTTCCTAGTTATTTTGGTCTAAACTTTTTCAGACATTTAAACCATAAAGCAAGTTGATTTCTGGGAAATTCCATTCTAGTTAATAATTCCAAATCTAGTTTATGGTAAGGTATGACTCTCTAAAGGTTTCAGTCTTACATAAGAAATAGACTTTATAACAACAAAACTCATATTGCATTTCCAGACTTGTGGTATCAGCAGGTGCAGAAGGAATTCCTGGATCAGTGGGGAGAACAAGAAGACCTCTGAGAGTCAGTTAAGATCTTGCACTTCCAGTCATAGGCAGAATAACCTATGTAGCAAAAATAAACCTTGTATTCCCACCAAGCCCACAGTCAGGGCTAGCTGTCAATGATAGCTTCCAGTTCAAAAATGATGTTGCTACTATTCTTTTACTGTAACAAATAAATCCAGAAGCCCATCCCTCATTTCCACTCTTCCCCACACATACACCACTATTTCTTATTTTCTCTTCAATGACCACTTTAAGAGTAAAAAAGAAATGTAGAGGTTCATAAGGAGAAACGTGAATGTGAAAAGTAAATATAAAATGGTTACTAGCAGTAATAATGCTTTTTTCTAAGCCAATGACCTTCAAATCTTTTTTACTGAAGTGAACAGTAAGAACATTCTACACCATGACCTATCAAGGGCATACTGAGACATAACTGTGTAAGTGTGGATATGAGATAAATACTATCAAATTTCACAGAACACTAGGTGATGCACTAAGATTTTTCTCTTTTGGTCTTCCTTTTATAAAATGTTGGTCATGACTCACTAAACTGATATCAACCTACACTTTAAAAATACTGCTCACTGCTCTTGTGTCTCCCTGGTGGCGCAATGGTTTAAGCACAGCACTATGAAGCTATCTAGAACCACTGCAGCACGAGTTCGATACCTGGCCAGGAAGATTCCCACATGGTGCAGCAGACCTCTCCTGCCTCACCTGCTGCTCCCCTCAGCAGCATACTTCAGTCGATCTGCCTGTTCTGCTCCCCACTCTATCTCTGGTGAATCCACTCACCACCCCAAAGCTCTTACCTATACCCCAGCTTGTAGTCATAAATAAACAAACTTTAAAATATATATATTTTTTAAAAATACTGCTCTTGTGAGCAATATTAACCAATAGTTTATTAATCTTTATTATAGTAAATAACCCAAAATTAATTTTATTAATTTTATTTTTTTAACACAAGACTTCATGTTCAAAGGATCTACTCTTGGGATGTTCTTTTGGAGTGTCTTCTCCATTTTTGCCCCCATAATATAGAGGTCACTGCAGATATTACTATATAGAAAATCAGAATCACAGCCCTTCCTTTACTGTTTCTGACATCAGCCCTAGATTCTGAGCTTCTTCCCCATCTCTTGTAACATTTCCAAGTTAAAGTCTTTATAAGAAATGGATGGCAATGTGTCCAACTTGGGTTATGACTTGAGTGATGTCTGCAGAGACTCTTACCGGGCTGGAAAAGGCTCACAGAGCAATAGAAAAACAGACACAGTTTAAATTCTTTATGACAGTTCATAAAATGAAATACAACACAGTGGTGAAAAAAGAACGACATCAATCTGTGTGCTGGGAACCAGTATCTGAGGTATATTCTTTAGTTTAAAAGAATAAGTTTAGTATGCTGTGTGTAGTGGACTTCCATGGGTTTTTACAGGGAGACATACATGCATGTATGTGTGTAAAATATTTATGGAAAGTTTCACAAGATGTTAGTAATAGAATTTACCTCTGAAGAAGAAAAATAGAGAACTGGGAGTCTGGGGTGATGGAAAATTATTATTTTGATTACTTTTTCATAGGGTTTGAAAACTTAATTTTGTGTATTTACATATATTCCTTTTTCAATTAAAAATGGCCAACATAGGGCCTCCCTGGTAAGTCAACGGGTTGAGCTCAATGCTGTGAAGCCATTCAGAGCCACTGTAGCACGAGTTCAATACCCGGCCAGGGAGGTTCCCACATGGCACAACAGACCTCTCCTGCCTCGCCCGCTACTCCCCTCAGCAGTGTACTTCAGTTGATCTGCCTGTTCTGCTCCCCAGTCTGTTTCTGATGAATCCTCTCACCACCCCACACCTCTGGCCTACACCCCAGCTTGTATGCATAATAAATAAATCTTTAAAGAAAAATGGCTAACATAAAAATGTGAGGGAGAGAATAAGTACTTGCAAGCTCATTAGAATGAAGGGTATTTTTCCTTGTTAACAGTCATATAAATAGATATTTATTGTAATACCAAGAATCATTATCTTTCATTTACATATCTTATACGTTTTATAGTTTCACATCCATTGCCTGGCAAATTCACAATAACATTTTGAAGTAGATGAGAAAGTCCACTTCACAAATTTAAAAACAACAACAACAAAATCCAAAGCCTAATGGAGTTAAAAATCTAGACCATATTTTAGGAAGGAAGTTTAGAGTCATTTGCATGATTTGATAAATAGAAACTTAAAATTTTTATAGAATTATGACTTACCAAGCAGTTTATGAATACGATGTTTTTAAAACTTTCAGCACCACCCCTTGTATGCTAACAACTAAAAAAAGTGCATGAAAGAGGACAGAGGCAGAAAAAAAAAAAACTACTGAAACTCTTTTTGCAAAATATGCCTAATATTAAAACATTAATTGTCAACAGTGATTGGTTGAAAATTAAAGATGTTGCATTCGTAACTTCACTATAGATTTAACCCTTGAGTTAGAAAAAAAATTTAAATAGTAGCCTGAGTTGAGAATGGGGGAAATTGTAAATCATCACTACTAAGTCTAGAAAGATACCCTAAAGTTTTGTAATTATGGTACCTCCTGGTTTCATTGGACAATCCCAATTTACACCTCTTATCCTTGTTATACAGAGCACCTCTTTCATTCACAAAAGTATCCTAGTTTGAATGATAACTCCATCATATTAAATATTTGGATATTACATATCCATCCTATTAAATAACTCTCTTGTCTCAAACATCTTTAATAGCCTCATGTTCCAAGTTTGTGCTTCATCTTAAGACTGAATTACCCTCTTTCATCCAAAAACTGGATATATATAAAAGACTTCTGCTGTATATATGAAGTTTTCCAAAGCATTATCTAACAGCAACTTTTGGTTTTTTAAAAGAGATTCATTATGGGGTGGGAATCTCTTGGAAGTTTTGGCATGTGGGGGTTTAAAAAGGAAATGTGAACAAAGTTTGACTTGATGAGACTAATGTGGAAGAAAAATAACTGAGGCCACTTAACAAAGTTCTGCCCTTAGAATTCAAAATGTGACCCACTCACTACGAGCCATTCATTCATCATACATGTATTTATTAATATTTCAAGAGTGGTTACTGGAGGCAAGACTCTGTTTGAAGCACTAAATCAGGTGTACCTTTAGTTTTATGGACCTCATATTTATAGATTTTATTTTCAGTAGTTTGCTGAAATGTAGCATCAGACATTGTTATTTAAATCATCCTCCAAGTCTTTCCTGACTTGCACTCTTCAGAATTTCCTTAACTCATAATTGTTCTATTCAATACTTACAAAGACCATTCCCATGGTTCAGATTGGTTAAATAGTTGTTGTGATCTTTTGCCTATTATTCGTATCATTTATTTCTTCCTTAAAACAAGCGAATGAATCAGTAGCCAAGCTGGATATCGTGCTAACAGCTCTTTTACTGAGCAGTAAGCACACCATCTATCCAGAAAATGTAGTAACTGAGGGATTGAGGTGATGCTATGGGAGTTTATGAGCTGTTTACTTGCTACATTCTCTAAAGTGCTCTGCATTTAAATTGAAGTGGTCGTGTGGTACATGATGACCTGAGGTTTCTATGTAAAGTATTAGAGAATATTGTCATTGTTCTTTTATACTTAGATTCACACTTTTAACAAATTATTTTCAGAATACATTTTATCATGAATGTACCAAAGTTCACGCACTCAGATTCTCTCTCTGATGGAGTTAGGGCTTTGTTTGAAATCTGACCATTTGACTTCCTCAAGTTGTTTCCTGTGGATGTTCACGATGTCTTGTGCTTATTTCTCTCCTTTGCTTTCATGGAACTCTCTATTTCCATTTAATTAATCACCAAATTTTCACAAAGGAAATTTGTGGGCTTTCTTTGGTCTAATCATCACTGGTTGAGTGATTACTGTCACTGCCTTCACTCTCACTATCGCTGCTGTCACTTCCATTGTGCTTTCCATTGCCAGACTTTCTCTTACTGCCACTCTCATCACTGCTGTCAGATGCATTGTCACTACTTTCATTGCTGTCGCTGCTGTCATTTTTGTCACTATCACTGCTATCACTGCTGTCACTGCTGTCACTGCTGTCACTACTGTCTGATTTGCTGTCACTGCTATCACTGCTATCACTGCTATCACTGCTGTCACTACTGTCACTGCTGTCACTACTATCACTGCTGTCTGATTTGCTGTCACTGCTGTCACTGCTATCACTACTATCACTGCTGTCACTGCTGTCACTACTATCACTGCTGTCACTGCTGTCACTGCTGTCACTGCTATCACTACTATTGCTGCTATCACTGCTGTCACTGCTGTCACTGCTATCACTACTATTGCTGCTATCACTGCTGTCACTACTGTCACTGCTGTCACTACTATCGCTGCTGTCACTACTATCACTGCTTTCTGATTTGCTGTCACTACTGTCACTGCTGTCACTACTATCGC
>PVIJ01002255.1:0-166570 GCA_004024925.1 Scalopus aquaticus | reverse complement strand
AGCCACTATATTAAAAGAAAGAATTATCCAGCCCCAAATGTAAATGGGGCCAAGGTTCAGAAACTGATTCTTAGAATGATGGCTTCTAGACTACCGTCTCTGTGTACAGTTAAAGTACTTAGATTAGTCTCCAAGGCCATGTACATACTGCCTGCCTGCACAGCTCCCTGACACACTCCACCTCTCTTTTACACCCTCATATCTCTTTCTCTCCTCTTCACAGAATTCTGATCCATTTTCACACTAAGTATGGGATGTCAGGGCCTGTTCCTGCATTAGGATACTTAGGCCAAATGCCCTTCTAGAAGCAAGATGCTCCTCCTTCTAGAAGCAGTATCTACCACTTTCCTTTCCAGGCTACCTGAATGACAAGCATTTTCTTCCTTCAATTCTGTGTTCAGATGAGACCTTCTCCATACTGAACCTACCATCCCCACAAATACGTGTGTGTATGTATATGAATATGTTCCTTACACTCTTCTGTGTTGTTTCTTTTATTTTCCATAACACTTAACCCCTTGTAACACACTCTATATTTACTTAATTTTTTTAATATTGGTGATTATTCCTTATTAGAATGTAAACTGCAAGAAGGCAGGGATATGATTGCTTGTTATTTTTTTTCATTGATGCATCCCAAGAGCATGGTAAATGTGCAGTAGATTTTTAATAAGTACTTGGTGAATGTGATTGACTCACTTCATTAAACAGATATTTTAAATATTAGTTGAATGCATTTAATGTTGAGCGTTTTGCATAGCACAATCATCTAGTAAGCAATAAAAATGATGTATATTATGATTACTAATTATTATGCAAGATGGCAGTTGATGTTCAACTGCCTTCATTAGAGTAGACACGAAAAGAAACTTACAGCCACCACTGAAATGAAGGAACTACAGATTACATCTCATACTTTAAGTGTATGTAAGTAGAACCGTGAAAAATCACTCAATATTTTCTTTTGTTTCTCAGATCAAACAGAGCATCTTTCTCTTTAGTTTGTAAACGCCTTCAGGATTGGCAGTTGGTTTTTCTTTTCTCTTCAATTTTTATTCAGTACTACATGTTGTACTCAGAACTTATTTTACCATAAATCTTGTTTTTGCATACCAATATTCTAATAGTTTACCTAATTTTTATGCCATTGTACCTAGCTTCCAATAACCATTTATTCTTCTGGGTAAGAGCTCTCATGATAGGGAATATTTCTTTACCTTGCTATCAAAAATCTATAATTCCACATGTCAGTAACTGAGAATTGACTTAGAAAATGATACACTTTTCATTTCCACAGGAGTTTGAGGCAGCCCTTTCTTCCTGCTTGTGTCTGTACAAGTGTCCTATACTTCTTTGTCCCTTTTCCTAATAAACCTCTTCTTTACAGAAAAAAAAAAAGTTTGAATAATTGATCTCTCCTGGTTTATATAACAAGTGGTGACCAGTGTTCCCAAACAAATAAGTTTCTTATCTGTCTATTTTAGAACACTCTAGAAATTATAGTATTACTTAAACATTTTAACAATATCAAGACACTAATTATTTTAATGTAACCCTATTCACTTCTAAGTTGTAAAACATTGCCAGAGAAAGCCATAATGAAATGAGGTTCCTTGCTTTTGCTAACATTTCTTTTCCTAACAAGCACTTTTAATCCAGATTTACCACACACTGCTGGCATGAACAAATTTCATCTCATCGTATATTAGAAAGTAAATTTTCTAATGACTCTGCAAAGGGCAAATGAATTGCCAAATAAAGTAACTTCCTTATGAACATTTCATTTTGTAGCAAATCCTATAATAGATTCTAAATGATCTCAGGTTGTTCGCCTAATCCTTTAGTCTAATTTTATTCCCTTGGTAGCCAAACAAAATGGATAATTTTACTTATGACTTTCTCTCTACTAATTGGTTGCTTCCCCCTTGCCCTTTTGCAGTGCTTAAAAATTGTGAAAATGTGGTCATTGGGGGGGAACAGCAGCAACCCTTATTTGTACACATACACAATGAGTATTTTGTATTACAAATCCTTGTGCTTTACAAACTAACATTAACACTCTAAAACCATTGCCTTGAAGTGGCAGAGAATAAGAAATGCCTGCCATGCCTATTTGATATGCTAAAGCCATGGAGCCTTCCAAACTTGTCTAAATTAGCAATCTCTTTCACGATTCAAATCTAATTTGAATTGTTATGAGCCGCCTAATTGTGCTACCTACTATACCCAACTAGTGAGTGACTCTTGTTTTCATTACCCACCACTTTCTGCTGTGAGTAAATTAAGTACTCAACCTATGGTGATTTGCTCTGTTAAGACAAAATAGTGGCATACTGATTAAATTTAAACTATCAGATTATATTTCATTTATTTCTATTACCATTTTCTGGGGAGTAAAACCAGTCATTTTCCCCCTGATGGACTCCCATTGAAACATTGGTCTTTAGAAGCTAGAAACCAGTATGCTAAACATGGATTTCTGAGCTATTAAAACCAAATTCTTTGGAGAAGTATGAAATTTTTGTAAAAATAACTTGCCATCGTATAAACACAAAGGTTTGTTAAAAATTCGTAGTTCTGTGGGAATTGGGTGAGTGCCCCCGTATTTGTAGAAGTGTGTATATATTGAAATGTCAACATTTATTTTATTTTGTTCAGTGGCTCTCAAGTTGTTGATTCATTGAGATTCCTATGTCACCTTAGCTTTTGCAGCCTGAATAGCAAGGCTAAAATTTATTTTATTACCTTTTTCTTTCTTTTTTTTTTGTGAAACACACCATTCTTAAAGAAAAAGAGTGGAAGACTCAAAATTGTGAGATGTTATGAAGGAAGGCAAAACTACTATATATTCCAGGATATAGATTTATCAACATTTTTAATCTTTAAAATTAAATCTTAATTGTGTTCTTCATAATTCCATTATGATGTCTCATTATAACCTAATCATATTTTCAAAAGAAATACTATCTAGTAAATTCAAGGAATTAAAACTTTTAAAGATATTAGTCATGGGTTATTATACTTCTTCCAGGTGGTTTGCATGGGGGGAAATGACATTTATATAGATTGTTTTAAGTATAAATAATTCATTATTTGGATAAACAGTCATATTTCTTACCTATAGAGATGAATATTAAAGTGATTTTTCTTCAAATGATTTCTTCTGGACTAAAGGAAAATTGTGTAGGTTGATAGTTTCACGTATGCCCTCGAAATGAAGTACTAAACCTAGATTTCTTAGTAGAGGGCAGTAATTGTTTTGGAAATTTCGGTGAGAGTTAAGTTATAAAATATAGACACCAGAAATGCATGATTTGTCTTAAGAATTTCAACACCAATTTTAAGCTATAGTTTTTGGGAAAAGTACTGCCCACTAATATAAAAAGGCTTCAAACTTGTTTTAAGAAAACTATTTCTTCCACTCCATGTATTAAAATACTTTCATCCTTTCATAGTCACATTTACCATCATTTAAGCACTAAGCCCAATCTAAGTCTGCAATTCATTTCTATATTAATTCTAGATAACCACAGTTTGGATTTCTGCCAGTACTGATACCTTAGCCTTGAATTTAGATTATAGCAGAGATACATGGCATTCACACTCTAAAATTATTAATGCAGAATTTAACACTAAATAAGTATTTTTTTCTCATTTTACTCACTTGTGTATTTCTTCTGTAACTCTTCCTTGTTATAGTCCATGTCACATGTTTAGATTTCACAACAGTTATAAACTCTGCCTTTTATTAGTTCTCTGTAAAAGAAGTAAACTCTATAAAACGAGGTGACTTAGGAAAAAAATTAGATAGGGTGTATTGTTTGCAATGACTTTGTAACTGTAGTTTTCCATACCATCGCATGATCCTCTCAACACTTGAAAAATGAAATAACCATATTAATTGAAGAAAATAAAATTTAGGAACAAATTTACTTTTCTGAAGTTTTTAATAGATCTTTTATCAGAGGAAGATTCTTGTTTGATCTATTAGTGCAGCACTCTTTTTATCTACCCACAAGTTGTTCTGAAATGAGACGGCAGTTCATACACTTAATCTAATTGTTTTGATGATGGTTTATTCCCCTGAATACTGTTCCAAAGTAATATCTTTATTGTAAGATAGTTTTCCTGATATTTAACCTTTATATGTAACTTATCAGATTACCACATGACATCCTTGCTTTGTTGAATAAATTTAAATGTATAATAATGAAAGTAAGAGTGGGGAGTATAGGAATAATCAAGTTTTAAAACATTAGGAAGAAAAAACCTTTCAGTCCCAAAGGGCAGTTGCAACTCATCAGAGTAGAAAATGGAGAATTGAAGCATAGCTTCCTGATTACCTTTACCCAGGTAACAATCACATATAATAAAAGTGTATATCCTTATAAACATATGAAGTTATATGTTATACCATGTAAAGTTATAAACATTATAAAGTTAAAGTTGGTGACCATTTAGTCCTGTGTTTATTTGGGGCAAGTTATTTAATGTCCCTGGGATAGCATACACGTTTGTAAAATGAGGATATTAATACAATTTCATGGTATCATTTAACGGATTGAACTGAGCAGAACATACAATTTAAATTTTTTAAAAATTTGGGTCATGTTGGAGTTAGAGCGTCAAATCTGAACTCAGATTCTGGATACATCAATTATTAAGCATATACTTGAGCAAGTGTTTAAAACTCTTTTGAGTCCCATATTTCTCAGTTGAGTGCTAGTATGTCCTCTGCTAGAGATGGAATGTGTTCCTAGCCCCAAATCACATATCAAAACCTGTATCTCCAAGCTGATGGTCTTGGGAATAGGGGACTTTGGAAAGTAATAAATGCCTTTGTAAAGAAGACTCCAGAAAATTCCCTTACTTCCTTCTGCCATATAAAAAGGCAGAGAGAAGACAATTGTGTAAAAACCAGAAAGCAGACTTCCCAGATATCAAATCTGCCAGCCTGTTGATCCTAAACTTTCCAACATCTTGAACTGTTATGAATAAATTTCTATTGTTAAGCCACCTAGTGTATGAGGGTCTTTTGTAGCAGTTTGAATGAACTAGGACACCTTCATAAGGATTAAATGAGATGGTAACACTAG
The DNA here is from genome assembly GCA_004024925.1 of Scalopus aquaticus. Lineage (NCBI taxonomy): Eukaryota > Metazoa > Chordata > Mammalia > Eulipotyphla > Talpidae > Scalopus > Scalopus aquaticus. The sequence continues at coordinate 161,474 of PVIJ01002255.1, read as the reverse complement.
TTTCCTTTTGTATCTTAATATAGTAACATATACTTACTAGTCTGAAATGACACCCATTTATTAGCTCATACAGTCTGTGAGTCAAATTTGGGCACAGATAACTTGATCCCCTGCTCAGGGGCTCAAGAGGCTGCAGTGTAGGTGTTGATAAGTCTGTTTCTTAATAGATCTTGTGGTCATCTTCAAATCATGCCAATTTTGAAAGAATTAATTTCCTTGTGGCTGTAGTATCGTTTATTTTTGGTTCTCAGTTAAGGGATACTCTGATAGCTCCTTTCACAACATAGAAGCTCACTTCTTCTGGTCTAGAAATAGAATTGCTCTTCAGAAAAAAAAAAAAAAAATGTATCAGTATTTACCTGATAATGTAAGTCAACTCAGAGTCCTCTTTTAATGGGAAATTTTGACCCTCAATTATATCTACAAAATTACTTCACCTTCACAGTACTTAATCATTGAGGTAATAGCCCATCATATTCCTGTATTCCACCCAAACTTAATAAATATGTCTATATAGAGCAAGACAGGGAATATTAGGGACCTTCTTCAAATTTTGCCTACTATTTGTTAAAGAAATTGCTTAGCACAGACTGAAAAATAGTGAATATACAATATATGTTAGCTTTAATTAAAGTACTTAGCATAGTGCCTACCCCATGGTAAGAACTTCTTAAGGTTAACTGTTATGATCATGGTTATTTTTACCTCTTCTTGATTTGATATAATTTAGTTTCCTTGTTACCACAGTCAATTTCAACATTTGGATTTTTATCAATCATCAAGGTTCAAACTCTTTCTTGACCAAATGGGAGTTCTGTCCTTTTTCCTTTAGTAAGACTCACTGTAGCAAATGGTAGTGGTATTCCTAGAACCACAAATCAAATGGCTTTAGTTTCAGAGAAAAAATAATGTATCAGTTACTTCTACTACAATTTCTTGCTGATCTCATTTGTCCAAAAGAACAAGTTATAGAGAATTCATGAACATCAGAACAATTAAGTATTACCTTTACCTGAGATTTGAAAGGTTGTATTCTATTTCAGTTGATTATTCAACTGTATATTGAATGTCACTGTTCTCTGTCTCTGCTCCTTTGGTAATTAAAAGTCAATATAAAATTTGATATTTAAAATTTAAGAAGATTATAAATGCAATATTGGCTTACTTGTATTCAAATCATTCAAAAACCCACTCAAGAAAATGATAAAGTAGGCAGAGATCAATTGTAGATTGGTCTTTGATTCTCCCTAGCCAAACTCTCTCTCTTATATTTTAAATTTCTTACAAACTGTGGCACATTTTTTTTCAAACATTCTTTGGGCATGGTAATGTTTCTTGAGTATATATTTTATCATTTATTAGTACTGTGTGGAGATTTTAAAAGGAGTGCATATTTTATCTTCTATTAATACCGTATTGAGATTTTTCTTGTTCTATTTCTCTGTGATAATATTAGAGAATGTCTTTTGATTTTCATAGAAATTTACAATTGCATTGAGTCTAAATAGCTATCCTACTTAAAGCCATTTTCCAAATATATGCTCCTAATATGAGCTAAAGTTCATTAATATCTGGATCTGTTAAAATTAAAAGCTGAACTGGAGTCCTACGCTTCAGAGAATTGCATCAGCTCAAAGGTCATTTTAATAAAAACATAAGGCTGGAATGGAAATCTATTCTCACTTAAAATTGTACTTTAAATATTATGCTTTGTAATTCATTTTAATTCCCCTCCAAAGCATTTCCATTCATACTCAAATGATATTTAAAGGCGGCAGTTCCATCTTTTGTGGATATAGTAAACATAGGCAAATATTTATTAAAAGTTTACAAAATGTAATCAAAATCAGATGGGAGATGATTTTAAGATGATAATGCCTTTAATAGATACTTTCACATTTGATACAGTAACTCAGTCTTTGTAACAGAACTAATCAAGCGACGATCTGTAAAGCAGGATTGAGGGCCTTTAAGTGTTTTATAAATTCATATATGCACAACTCAATGCCAAAATCAAATCCACTATGATATGAAGCTTATATTGATTTTTGTGTATATTTGAAACAATAATTTTACTAATATTTTACATTTCTGCTCATTTAATAATTTTTTAAAGAAAATAGATCTATTTCCATCACAATTCTGTAAACGAGAGCATAAAATTAGTATAAAATTAGTTGGAAAAGGAACAAAGTAGTAAAAACCACAATTACTTTAAATTCTAGGCAGTTGACATTGCATATTGAGAATGCTATATCTGTTAGGTGACAATTATATTAGCCCAAGCTTAAGGATCTAATGTTAGGAAGATTTAACCTTCTCTTTAATTTAGCATCATAGAGGTAAGTTAGGTAATCAATATCGTATACTTTTTCAAATGAATTTATACATAAGTTGGCTGTAAACTAACGCATGTTTGCTTTGGTTCATTCAATATTTATTCGCAGATAGTGAATTAGCAGCTCATGTTTACTGGCATATGCCAAGAGTGATTTATCCTTTGCTTGTAGTGTAGTCTTTGCCTTAACCTTTGAGAATATAACACAGAGAAGGTACAGTAATTTTTGCCACCCAAGATTTTTTGTCCTAGATCATCTATCAGTACATTTTGATACATTCATCATCTTACATATTTGTTTTATGTGTGAGACCATTTAAGTTCTACATAATTAGCAAATTTCAATCATATAATACAGTGATATTAACCGTAGTCGTCATAATATATATTACAGCTTGAGTCATGATTCCTCATATAACTGACTGCCCCCTTTTGCCAACCTTTCCCTATTTCTCTAGCTCTAACTTGCCCTTGGCAGCCACTTAACTGTTGCTAGGAGTTGATATTTTTTCTTAAAATTTGAATTATTCAGGTAATGACAGAATTTTCCTTTCTCTGTCTGGCATATTTCGCTTGGTATAATGTCACCAAGTTTCTCTGTGTTGCTGAAATCATGGTTTTTGTACTAGGGTAATGCTTTAGAAATAGAAATTATTCTTCTGCTTTTATCTTTGGAAGAGATTGTAAAATTTTGGTGTAATTTCTTTAATGTTTTGTAGAGTTCACCAATGAACTCATCTGAACTTGTTACTTTCTCTATTAGAAAGTTATTACTTGCTCTATTTATAGGAATATTCAAAAGTTTTATTTCTTTTGTGAATGTTGGAAGAGTATGACTGTCAAAGGATTGGTCTATTTCACCCAGCATATGAAATCATATACTATAGAAATGTTCATGATACTCCATTATAATCCATTTAAGCTCATGTACTATATATGTCACATACATAGTTACATATATTATTAACCTGTGTCAGTTAGTTAATTAATAACCTGTGTCTGTCCATTTTTATTTTAGCATGACTAGAATCATGTTTTAATGATATTTTCAAAGAAGAAGCATTTGTTTTCTCTATTGATATTTTTTTTCCAATTTCATTGATCTTTGCTCAGTTACCCTCCTTAATTTTCTCTTTTCTAGTTTTGCATGAATATAGTTTATTGATTTTTGATCTTCTTTTCTAATATATGCATTCAGTGTTACCAATTTCCCTCTAAGCTCTGCTTTTGCTGGGCTTTTTGCTTTGCTTCAATTTTTTTCCTGCTTCCACCAAACTTTTATATGTCTTTCTTTTAAAAAATATCTTCATTAACACATGTGTTATTTAGAGATGGGTTTTTTACTTTTCAAATATTTGGGGATTTTCAGGTACTTTTGTTGTTTTATAGTTTCATTTCATAATGTCCTGAGAGAAGACATTGTATACTAGTCTTTTAAAATTTATTAATGTGTCATATCATCCAGAATGCAGTCTACTTAATGAACGTTCCATATGAGTGAGAAAAATGTATGATCTGCTCATGGGGATTAAGTATTATGTAGATGTCAATATCTATTATATTGATGTTGCTGTTGAGTTCAACTATATCCACACTGATTTTTCTGCTTGCTGGATCTATTTGTATTGGAAGAAGGCATGTTCAAGTCTCTAACAGTAAAAGCAGATTCATGTATTTCTCCGTGCACTTCTCTTAATTTTGATTTCTTGTGTTTTGATGCTCTATTGTTAAACTCATGCAAGTTAAGCTTTGGTATATCTCCTTGGGGAATTGACACCTTTGTCATTGTAATGCTGTTCTTTATCCCTGATAACTGTCCTTGCACTGAAGTCAGCTCTGTGCAATTAATATAATTAATCAAAAACTTATTTTGATTAATGTTAACATGACACACACACACACATATATACATATATATATATATATATATATATATTTCACCATTCATATACTTTTAATTTTATGTATTATATTTAAGTGGGTTTCTTACAGATAGTTCATAGATAACTGGATCTTGTTTTTCTTTTTTTAATCTGTTCTGACAATCTTTTACTTAGTACATTTATACCTTTCAATTTTAAGATGATTATTAATATAGTCATACCTCTCTCTACATGTTATATATTTAGATTTTGTTGCTCTTGGTTCTTTTTCACACATTTTTGTTAGTCTCTAAATAATTATTTCTCAACATAAATAACCCTCATTTTTTCCACACAAGTGAGATTGGAAAAAAAGACTTATAGGCATTGTCAATGTTAATAGTGGCATGTTTGATCTAGAACAGCAATTGTGGCCAGCATTCTTTCTCTTTTTTATACAAATGCAAGAAATATGTAGTGAGTGAAAATAAAATTGAAGATTTATATCTGTGAAAAATGCATGAGTTAGTGAAACCAGATGTAAAGCTTTAAAACTAGAGGAGTTTATATGTTCTATAACTTAACTATTCCTCTTTAGTTTAAAACAGGGAAATTGAAATTGATGGTAGGTACATTATTTCCCCAAAGGCAAAATCACCTATTACGGCGTTCTTGTTTAGGATCAACCTTTTTACATTATCGTAATAGTAGCAATAGTGGTGGTGGTGGTGATGGTGATTATTCTAATCATTAATTTTATTTCCTACTGTAAAATTAAGATCCAGTTTCAGTTAATGGTAAAGATAGTGATTAAAAATCTTAAATTTAAAGTGTTTAGCATTAGTACACTTAAGAAAATCCTTCATGCGCATTAATATTTTTGAAATATATTGTCTTCTTGTTTATCAGACAAATTAAGGATTTCGATTGTATGTTTACACACACAGTTTTGTATATACTGTTTTACATATTAGTAGTTTTTATTATTTTGATTGATATGCTAGTTTAGTCGAAAGGAATTTAGTTAAAAAAAAAAAAACAAAAAAAAAAACACTGTCCCAAAGCTGTTTGTACACGTGAGGGAAGTGATTAGCACCACTTATCTTGAATTCAGGTTAATTTTGGCTTTAGTTGTAACTCTATTATTAACTCTCAGTTACTGGGAAAGTCATTCAGCTAAGTTAAACCTAAGTTACTTCTATGAGATACAATGACCTCACCATTGAAAATACAAGATTATCTTGAGAAATGAATGAATGAATGAATGAATGGGACACAAGAATCCCACAATTTTGGTTCTTACTACGCTAGTCTGGAATAGTAGAAGGACCCAGCAGCAGCGGCTCTCGTAGATAAAATGCAGAGATGTGAATGACAGGAACCATTTCCCTTGGATTTGTTAGTTTTTGTAAAGTCTGTCAGCCAGTACTGTTGTTTTCAGTCTGACTGTTAAGGACAGAGCTGTTGGTGAGAAAAGCCTGGGTATGAATGCCCAGGAAAGAATTTTTTTTCAATTACTTTAAAAGCTGCTAGTATCCAAAATAGTGTAGTGCTAGTTGATTCAAGATTAGGCCATGGATGATGAGGAATGATCTACAAAAGTCTTCCAATCTAAGCCATCATGTATTTAAATTAGACACATTTTAGAATGACACATTTTAAATTGTTAAATTGAAAATTTTAAGTTTCAAGTTTTTGGAAAATTAACTGGTATGAATAAGCTATTATTCTCCGTAAAGTACAGAATAATGGAGGGGAAAAAAAACAAATTTGTGAAAATCAGCATCAGTGTATATAGAGGTACTGGAATTATTTTTTTTCCCCTTATGGTACTATTGCTTTACCTTGTCCTATATTTTTCTCCAGTTCTTTAAAATAATTGATTTTTTTTTTTTTTTTTTTAGTGTCAACATGTTTCAAAGTGAGTTAATCTTTATGGGAATATTTCAAGAAAATTTCTCTAGAGAGTGTTGCAAAATTTAGTTTCTGAGAGACAGTTGTTGCATTATAGCCAGTACACTGGCATTATATGGAACCCAAAATGTATTTCATCTTATGTTGTACTACTTTGACTCAAGCAGTGGTTGCATCCAGCATTTCATTGCCCATTATGACAGAAAACAAAACAAAATATGTACATTTTAAATCAGTTTTATCCAGATTTTTTTTTAAGTTTGATCATTCTTTTTAAAATTTTGGCCTTTTACTAGCACACACTTGCATAATTGAAATATCTACTCAATATCCACTGTATTTTAATCTTTAATTTGAAAATGTGAATTTTGTAGTTTCATTCCCATAGAATAAAGAGCTTGCAAATCATCATTCTAATCTTACAAGTTGAAAATCTTAAGTTGAATATTGTTGACCTTTCTTGGACTTCTTAGAGAACTAAGGTCACAGAGCATATTGACACCATGAGATACAGAGAGAATGGTGAATCTAAAAGTCAGCCAAGATCAGTTTATTTGCAGAGAGGCTGCTGGAAGCATAAACTGATAAGAATAGGTAATTTCGATGAGTGTCAGAGAGTAGTGGAGTAGAACTCCTGAGGGTGTGAGAAACTTCTGGAGATTAGTATGAGTAAGGACGGTCCACTTCTGTGGATTTTATCTCCAGAAACACCTCCAGTTTTTTGTAAGGAACCAAAAAAGATATCCCCTCCCTCCAACAATGGTAAGGGAATAACCATTTTGAAGTACACTGAAAACCTTACTCATAGTAAAAGTCTAATCTACAGGAAGAAAAAACTAAATGCTATTATTATCTCACCTTGGGAAGAATACATTTCAACTCCACCCCTCTAGCATTTCTGTCTCACCTAACTGGGATTAAAAATTAAGAAAGTTGTAAATGTCACAGGCCAAAGCCAGAGACCCACTAAAACTGAAATTTAGCCATGACAATATACAGCACTTCTCTTCTCTTACAGTTTACCATCATACCAATAATTCCACTGAAATAACTGTCAAGCATAGCAAAAAAAAAAAAAAAAAAAAAAAAAAAAAAAAAAAAAAAAAAAAAAAATGCTTGTAGTAGATTCACACTGAAGAGGAGTTATTGGAGAAGCCAAAAGTGGAGACAGAAGAACAGGAGAGGGATTTTATTCTGTTGGCACATAGAACTCTAGCAGACATCAAACACAGTCCTATTTCAAGCCAGAGGAACATAAATCTTCTCACTACAGCATATATAATTCCGTTTCCATTATCCTAAATACATCATACATCATGTTTGGTTTCAACAAAATGTTTAAGATATGCCAAAAGACAAGAGAAAAATCCATACTGAAGAGACAAAGCAGCCATAGTAACAAGACTTAAATATGACATAGATGTTGGAATTGTCAAAGAATTTAAAACAGCTATGATAATATGCTAAGGATTTAATAGGGAATTATATGGGTCAAACTATCAGATCTACATAAATAAATGAAGAGCAACAAAGAAGAAATACATAAAGGCAATCTTTGCAATTTTCTCATGTTAATTGTTCTAAGAGATAGCTTTATTGAAATCAATAATATAACAATGTATTGGTTGGTTGTGGCATATAGATAAGTTAAATGAATGACAGCAATATCAAAGAACAGAAAGAAGATATTGGGTAAACATAAGGTATCTATACTTAAGCATAAAACAGCATTGTGTCATTTGAAAGTAGACTTAAGTTAGTTAAAAATCTGTTGCCAAATAGGGCAATTGCTAATTTTTAAAAATAATATAATTGATATGCTAAGAGAAAAGATACAATGCAATAACTTAATGTTCAGTTAAAGCTAGATAAGGCAGATGAAGGAGGAAAAAAATAAAAGAATATGTAAAATTAATGGACAGTAATTCTATGATATATATTAACCTATTTTTTAATGAGTATGATTTAACTCTGGAAAAGGTAACAGCACATAAATATGCATGCAAATGGGAAGTTTCTGAAAGACATGGGTATTTTTCAACTTGTCTACTGAAATTTAGTAAATTATTTGTAGAAGATGATTTTTAATTTCTATTTAGATATCATTGACCTATAACATTAGTTTGGTATGTGCAACATAATGTTTCTATATTTATATATGATGAAATGATTACTGCAGTTGATAGCTGTTATCATATATAATTAAAGAAATTTTCTTGTGATGAAACTCTTAAGGTCTCTTTTCTTAGAAACTTTCAAATATGTGATACAGCATCATTAACTTAGTCCCCATGTTGTAAATTATATCCCCATGACCTATTTATTTTACTATCGAAAATTTGTAATTTTAAGCCACCTTCTCTCATTTTGCCTATTACCCTGCCTTCATTTTCTATCTCCAACCTTCCCCTTTTCCCAGTTCTATGTTCCTAATCACTCCCTTCCCTTTTAATTTAACTCCCGCACTTTTTGTTTATTGCATTGGTAGCAGTGAAGACCCATCCAAGAATTAGACAGGAAAATATTGTTGAGGGTCTCCCTGATGGCGCAGCGGCTAAGTGCTGCACTGTGAAGCTGTCGGTGGCAGCGGCACTAGTTTGACACCAGCCAGGGAGATTCCCACATGATGCAGCAGACCTCCCCTGCCTTGTCCGCTGCTCCCCTCAGCAGTGTGTTTCTGTCTATCTGCCTGTTCTGCTCCCACTCTGTCTCTGGTGAATCCTCTTGCCGCCCCACGCCTTTGGCCTGTACCCCAGCTTGTATGCATAAATAAATAAACCTTTAAAAAAAAAGAAAGAAAAATATTGTTGAATTTGTTCGCTGAGCCAATCCAACAGTTGTATATTCCAAAGCTTCAAGTTGCCCAGAGCTTCAATGCATCCTGCTATTCACATTGCCGGTAATCTTTATTGATTAATATGTTTAGGCATTTTATCCAATCATAAATTAATCTCTTTATATGCAAATGGCTATATGAAAGCATGAAAAAATTCTAACTTATCCTAGGGCCAAAGAAATCAAATTTATGGATTCAAACGATTTGGCCTATATTTTAAACTGCTTTCATATTTCTATAATTTAAGAAAAAGACTGAGTCTAAGTGAGGTTAATAAGACCACCGAGATTCATGGTCATGTTTGTAAAATGACCCCATAATGTTCTTTAGGCCAATTTTAATTTAAAAAAATATCTTATGTCACTAAATTATGTCAGGATTGGGCTAAGTAATTTCTCATTGTTTTATATTTCAAGACGCTATATATAGCAAGACTTTCCCAGGTTTATATAGGTACCAAATTGGCCTCAGCAAAGTTACCTTAGTGTTTTAAGCTTTGTTTGTCTCATTTTTAAGTAATAGTTTGGATGGACTGATATCGATATGATTCACTTCTCTTACCAAATTAGCTCATTTTTTTCATTTAAACATATAAAAAAAAAACAAGAAAAAAGTAAACAGTAGATATATAGATCACAATTTTGGACAAGGCTACAGATTATGTTTAAAGCAAGCTGAAATTTATTATAATTCCTTTTCCTCTCTCACCTTCTTCCCATCTTCCTCTTCTTTTCTTTCTCCCTCCTACTTTTCTTAATTTACATTTGCAAATACCAACAAATAGCCCATATCAGCTTTTTATGAAGCTCCATTTCCTATATAATCAATCCAATTAGATCTTTTCCCATGAGCAAATCCCTTCAAATAACATCTTCTATGAAAAACCAATGCATGAATCAACAAATAATCATTGAATACCTAGTAGAGTTGGTTATAAATACACAAGGTTATTTTCCTTCTGATGATCTGAAGGGAAGAGTAATTATTGAGGAGTCAGATCTACATTTATGGGCTGTGACTTAAGCAGAGTTATGGAGCTGATAGCTTCTCAATGGGAGTTACCACTAGCTATGCTCATGTTTCAAATCTGAGTGCATATCTCTATCACTGTTTAATAGTGTTTAAGCCTGTTAATGCATGTAGTCTGGTGAAATTGAGCAGCCAAAACATGTTGAGTAGAATGATAGTTTCCCTGGATATGTCCTGGAAATTTTATCTGTCAGTTCATTTGATCAAACCTTCAGTGAGAGTTTTACATGTCAACAGGCAATCCTAAAGGAGAACCTGCATCTTTCTCCAGTTGGACTGCTTCCTGTGAAGTTTTGCAGTTTGTCTAAAATGACTGAAAACAGGGCCTGGTGGTGCAATGAGTTAAGCACTGCGCTGTGGAGCTGTCGGCAGTGGCAATTCGAGTTCGATGCCTGGCCAGGGAGATTCCCACATGGCGTGCCTTGCCCACTGCTCCCCTCAGCAGTGTATTTCCATCGATCTACCTGTTCTGCTCCCCACTCTGTCTCTGGTGAATCCTCTCCCTCTCGCTGCCCCATACCTCTCACCTGTACTCCAGCTTGCATGAATAAATAAATAAATAAGAAAAATAAAATAAAATGACAAACACATTAGTTACTATAGATCTTAAAATCTTATTTTTCATCTTTTGGTTACTTCATCATTGTACATAAAAATATTTACCAGTCTCTTTTTCATTTAATTAAAAGGAAAAAAATCAAACCTACTACCTGAGGTAAACTTCCATTATCTTTGTTGCAAAGGCAAGTTTTATACTGGAAGATAAAATGGAAGAGGTTGGGCGGTTCTCTATGAGGCAGTTTATTAGGTAAAACAAAGATGATTATGAAGTATGTACGGAAAACCCTAGAAAGAAATAGAGGGAGTGGGGGAACTCAAAATAACAATAGACAAATTTACAAAAGTGACAAGACATTAACAAATGAAAGAAATCCATACAGGAAGACAGCAAATACTCAATTGTCTTAAAAGTGAACTGTTGTTATGGGTTTATTCCCATAAGAGGTTATTCTCTTGGGGCCTCCCTGGTGGCTCAAGGAGTTCCGTCTCAGCCACTATGAAGCTATTGGCAGCGATTGCGGCTATTACAGTCCCCCCGCCAGGGAACTTCCCACATGGCTAAGAAGACCTCTCCTATTGCGCACCTGTTGCTCCCTTCAACAGTGTATTTCAGTGGCTCCGCCTGTTCTGCTCCCTACTCTGTCTCCGGTGAATCCCCTCACTCCCCACATCTCTGGCCTACACCCCAGCTCTTGTATGCGTAAATAAATAAATCTTAAAAAAAAAGTCAACCTATTGTATCTTATATCTCAGAGTCATGCTCTGTGTAGTGTTGGCACTAAGTCTGGTTTCTGCCTGTGAGGAATTCAGACATGGGTAGAAAAAGAACATAATAGGGCCTCCCTGGTGGCGCAGTGTTTGAGCGCTGCGCTGTGCAGCTGTGGGCAGCGCAGGATGCGAGTTCGACGCCAGGCCAGGGAGAATCCCACATGGCACGGCAGACCTCTCCTGCCTTGCCCGCTGCTCCCCTCAGCAGTGTATTTCTGATCTGCCTGTTCTGCTCCCCACTCTGTCTCTGGTGAACCCTCTCGCCGCCCCAAGCCTCTGGCCTGTACCCCAGCTTGTATGTATAAATAAATAAATCTTTAAAAACAAAAAAAAGAAAAGGACATAATAAAATCTACTAAAGGAAGACAAAAGTGTGTAATACTTACAGGGGGTGCTTGAGTGCCTAGACACATCTCATTGTGCAAGGCTGTGGGCTTCCACGCGGCCAGGACAGCGTCTTTCCTTATGATACTGTACATCTCACATGCCTGAAACATGCCCACACTTGCTGAGTACAGATACATGACTACAGTTGTCTTTTATTTTAATGCATAGAAAATTGGAGATTTAAGGGATTCTTGAAATGGCAAAAAGTCTGCATCTTGCAGCTAATAAAGAAAATGTGATGTTACCATTTCCTAGAAGTTGGTCATTTGGATGGGGGATGTATAGTCTGTTGTTGTTATTTGTTTTAAGGTAAGAAATCGAGCATGTGCAAGTCTAGAAAGTTAGACTATTAATTGCCTTGTAATATTTATTATGATTGACATGATAATAATGATTTTTTACTTTCCCTTGCTCAAATGCAGGGTATCATCTTTTTCTCTTGCATTTAGTTATGTTTTTCGAATGCCTGGACTAATACGTGGAAATGTCAGGCATTCAGAATTACCGTTGAATAAAGTAATGCATTAAAAGTAGAACTATGGTCAATATTAAAGAGAAAAACAAAGTGTTGATAGATGTGTGCATGTACATGGGTATTGCACACACTTGCCTAACCAAGGGCAAGATATGTTTGACTTTCATTTTCAAACATGAGAAGTAAATTTTGTTGATGGCAATGGGGGACTACAAAAATGTCTAACCTTTTTCTTCACATTACTTAAAGACACATGTAATTAATGTCTTTGAAGTTTCTGTTCAATTTTAGTGAGATAACTTAATTCTGTTATCTGCCTATTCCCACTTCCTGTTATGTGACAATAATTTTTTTCCTGTGCACTTCTGAGTCAAACTGTTACAAATTGACAACTAAGAAAGTGTGCTCCATTTTATTCAGCTGCTGATGGAAAAATGTAAACACTTTACCATTGACTTCCAGAAATTTTCTATTATAATTTCAACCTTATATTAAAATATATAAAACATTAACCTAAGGAAAACTGCTCTTCCAAAACAAGACTACATTGCAAAGAGATTTTGCATATATTTGTCTCTTTTACATGGACTCTGAAAAAATGGATATGCAGCTGTTTTGGCGTACCATGTTCTGTAGATGTATGTTAAGCCTATTTGGTCTAGCTCTTATTTAAGGTTATTGTTTTCCTTGTTTATTCTTTTTTAACTGTCCATAATTATAAGTGGAGTGTTAATTCTCCTTAGTATTATTATGTTCTTATCAATTTCACTAATAAACTCCTCATGTCCTGGGGTTCTATCACTTGGTGCATGTATATTTGTAAATGTTATTAGTCATAGGCACTAAATCATAAAGTACTATCTATCTCTCTCATTATTTTTTAAATGGAAATTTTAGCTACTACAGGTGTATCAGTCCCTGTATCATTTTTACTGTGGTTGAGCAATATATAGTATTGGGTGGAGACTATAATTCAGATAGGGCCACACACTGGGAATTATTCTCTTAACTTTTCAAGTATGGGGTGTTAGGCCAAGGTGCTTTGCACCTGTTGTTAATCTCCACGTGCTTCAAACTCTGGCTAAGTGAGAACACTCAGTTGTCATGGTTTGACCACCGATGTGGGTAAGGCAGGTGTTTTACATACTGCAGTGGTAGGCTGCAAATAATACCTCTTTTATGAGGGGTCACAGGGGATCCTCTCTGAGTCTTCCTGCCAATTTGGAGTCTTAAGTGTTCTAGTTTTATGGCCACAGGTTCAAACCACCGATCACAACTCTACAGCCTGTTACAGTTTTCCAGTTGTGTGTCCTCTGTCCTATTTGCTACTCTGCACCCCCTCTATTCAGTATAGTGTCTAGATTATAATATCCCTAATGTGACCTTCATATGACCTTAGGTTCTCATCAAAGTACCCCCCAAAAGGTCTTAATTACCAGATAGTGCTCCAAACAAACTTTAATTGTAGTTTTTTTGCTAGCCCTTTTTGTCATGTCTTTGCTCGTGAGGTGTGCAACAGTCATCTACTTATTTTTAAGAGGTTCTTTTCTTTGATTAGTTGTAATTTTTTGTGAATATTTGGAAAATGCAAGTCCAGCATTTTTACACTGTTGCCATCTTTCTGGACTCCCAGTGTTCCAGAGCAACCACAGTGTAAAATAGGTTGGCCTGACTGTGGGTCCTCACCCGTATGCTTAAAAAGGACTTCTAATGAGACTCAACTGCAGGTACACACAAAAAGGTTAATGAAGGGTTTATTTACCAAAACAAGAAAAAAAAAGGGGGAAATGAAAGGACTAACTTGGGGAGAAAGAGAGATAAATTGGTGAATGTGTTCTGCTGAGCTGGAACCTCAATAGCATGCCAAAAGCCAGCAAAAAACCAAGCACCCCCAAAGCCCACACATCTGGTTGTATACCAAACCTGGCTGCTTAACTCCACCCTCAGTTCCCAGCAGTTCTCCCTTGGTAGTGATGACATTATTAGATTTGTAGTCCTTGGAGTCTTGGATCTTTTTGGTCTGGGGTGGAGGTGGCGTCCATAAAACCTGTTTGTGGCATTTGTTTAGGATGTCCTTTCCCCCCAACACCAGTACATTTCTTTAATCTCATTTAAACTTTGCAATATCCTTCTATAATAAGTGTTTTTGTTGCTACTTTCTAAAGGAGGAATTTAAAATTAAGAAGATTAAAGAATATGAAACAATACCTGTGTGACAGGTACATTAACTGCTTTACATGTAAACAATAACCTAATAATTCTGTGACTTGGACTCTGCTTTTATTTCCAGTTGTCAATGAAGAAACACACTTATGTAAGAGAATTTGCTTATAGCCACATACAAGGGAAGGGGACTTAAAGACTCAAATGCAGTTGTGTCCCGTTCTGCAAATTCGATTATTAACCACTCCAAAGTGCCTTTCTCTGATCATTTATAAGATGTGCCAAATAGACATTTATCTCAGACAGGACTTACAGTGAATACAGATTCTGACGGAGTAGTTTCATTTAAACCTTTCTAAAACTTGTTTCTTTTGTAAAATCAAATACCATCAAATGGGATTGTTTGATATTAAAATGAGATGCCAATAAACAAATCATTTAACACTGGGATTGGTACCTAGTAAACTGTCCATAAATAGTAGTTGCCATTATTTTTAAATATTATATGCACTATTGATATGTTATGTATAACATATATATCAAAATATATCTACTAGGGCAAAATTAATAATCATAAAAGAATATAAGATTTTAGAAATTTTAAAAGTTGTAAACCTTATATTTGCTTAGTGCTCTAGAGTACACAAATTGATGTCAGACAGATTGTTATTCCCCTAACATCTATTTATTTTCCATTGGATTCGGTGAAGAACTGTATTCCCTCTACTGCTTCAGAAGAACAGAAATTCAGAGTGATTAGTGAAGGCAAAAAATGACTAGCAGTTGAGCTGGGCCTCTTCAGATCAATTATCCCAATACTTATCCACAGTCATCCCTATAACAAACAGTGTCCCAGAATAGATATCAGCCATAAAAATAAAACTCTAAATTCAAACTAACCTTACATACGTATGCCTTAGTTTCACAATATAAAAACTTAATATGTATACAAATGCCAGTTCTCATCAACAAGCAGACTGTATAGCACTCATACAGTTTTGCATATGTTCATTCTAAAAATCATATTCCCTGATTTTAAAGAAAGTAAATCTGGCACTACCATAAAGGAAGCAGAAAAATATAAACATTTGAAAATAGGAGAGGTCTTTGAAAACTATGATATAGGAAGTTAATTTTCTTTCATTTATCTAAGTTACTGAAATGGAGAGGAAATACTTGAATCTGGGAAGAATGCACATTAAATAGTATGAGTATACTTAATTTTCAGAACTGTTTTCTTTCACAGGTATTATTTGGAGGAGTAGTACATATAAATCTCTTAGGTAGACATTCCTAATTTTAAAAATGTTTATTAAAGTTTCCAAACATGCAAATACAAAATATCATTGAAGGGAATCATTTAAGTTCCAGTTGAAGAAAAAATAGAAATATATACATGTTCTTCCCCAAACTAAAGAAACAAAAACATGCATTTTGTACATCCCTGCTGCAGTCCCATTAAAAGGGCAACTAGCTTCAAATCATCACAGACGTGCCATCTGTACTTGTTATACTCAATGGAATTCAGTAGCTGCTTTAAGTTATCATGTATCTCTTTCATGTGGACAGCATGTGCTACTGGAATAGATGGAAGACGGTTTCCATTGTGCAAAAGCACAGCCTTGAGATTCAGTTTCGAAGAGTCTAGAAATAGTCTCCATTCTTGTGGGTCATGAGTGATTTCTAAGGCATTCATTAGGCCCTCAATATCGGAACAGAATACCAGAGTACTGTCCTTTCTGTAGAAAGGCTCCAACTGCTGGTGGCACTTTCAATATCAAGTAATTGTGACATCTTCTAGAAGATTCCATTGTTGGAGTCTTGATCCTAGCAATTCTGCCTTGTTTTTGGATAAGTCCAAATCACGAAGCAGGTCATTTAGTTCTTGCTGTGTTAGTCTGTGTGGGGTTGATGCACCACAGTGAAAATCTGGATCACTGCATGCTGATGGAACAGGAAAAGAACAGGTCGGCTCACCCTGTCCTCATCAGATGAATCAAGAGAATATTCTGCTAGAGACTCTGGAATAGGAAGTCCCTCACCATGTGGAACTGGTCTCAATGCAGATAGAATGTTTGGGTAAACTACTCTCTACTTCTTTTGCTTTGTTATTCCTCCGGAAAGAGGAGGAACCAAGCAGAAGTAGCAGTCTTTTATGTGGTTGCTTGACTCTCTTCACACGATGGGGACTGCAGATGGCATGGATGGTCTTTTGCCATTTCACCACTGTGAAAGCTGTGTTGTACATGTAGCACAGCATATATAGGGGGCCCAAGGCTTGTCTTGGTCACCAACCTTGCATCTGAAGGAAAGATGATAAGCCTTCATAACTAGAGAAGGGACACTTTTCTTCTGGTTGGCAAATGTCACTTCTCCACAAATAGAGCAGAAATTGTCCATGCTATTAACTCACGTTCAAGGCATTACTGTTCTGTATTGTGCCTAAATGGATAAAAGAATAACAGTTCTATGGAACAGTAGCTTAAACTGTCTCACACATAGTCTGAAATATTTTCAATGCTCAACCTTTCTGACAGGGCTTTATAGAGGGCACTGCTGATGTCAGCTTACTTCAGCAGCCGCCTGGTAGTAGTATTGCATTGCATCAGAAAACGATGCCATCAACTCTGGATGATGTGTGCATGATGGTATTATGCAATGTGATGTAATATTAAATCATTCTAGGCTGATTTATGATGTTGTTGCAGTCCTACTGGATAAATTTACATGGTGAAACATCTGAAATGAATTATATGAAATATCTTCAAATGAGAGCTCAAAAATTTTTTTCAGGGTTATATTCATGTTCAGCACACCAAAATGCTACAGATTAGGGCCTTTTTTAAGTCAGTAATGATCTCAGTGTTGACCAGTGTAATTTGCAAAACACACATCTGATAATTTGCAAAACACACAAACATAATCCAACATGTACAAAAACTAAAATTCATCAACAAAAAATGAACAACCACATTTAATAAATGTACCAAATTCCTTCATAGACATCTCACCAAAGATGTGCAGATAGATAGTATGCATGTGAACAGATGCTCTACATAATAAATCATCAAAGAAATGTGAATTAAGGGCCTCCCTAGTGGCACAACAGGTTAAGTCTCAGCTTAGGAAGCTATGCGCAGCCATTGCAGCACAAGTTAGATCCCTGTCCAGGGAGATTCCCACATGGTGCAGCAGACCTCTCCTGCCTCACCTGCTGCTCCCCTCAGTAGTGTATTTCAGTGGATCTGCATGTTCTGCTCCCTGCTCTGTCTCTGGTGAATCATCTCACCACCCCCACACCTCTCACCTACACCCTAGTTCTTGTATGCATCAATAAATAAATCTTAAAAAAGAAATGTGAATTAAAATCAAATGGAGAAGGCACTAACACCTTTTAGAGTGGTCAAAATTCAGAACGATGACAACACCAAATACTGAGCAACAGGAACTCTATACAGAATGGCAATGCTCATCAGAATATATTCTCTCTGCTAGGTGGAATGCAAAGTGGTTCAACCATTTGGGAAGTCAGTTATATGGTGTCTTACAAATCAAAACTCTTATGATAATATCCAACAATCATATTCCTTGCTATTTACCCATGGACACTGAAAACATATGTCCACAAAAATACTGCATGGGGTGTTTAGGCAGCTTTATTCCTAACTGCCAAAAAAAAAATATTTTTTAATAGCTGGAGAACTTTTATTCTTGCAAGCTTATACTAGAACATCAACATATAATAATCTATTATTCACAATTGATTTATAAAAAAATTAATCCTTAAATTGTACATCAATATCCTATCACTCCAAATTTTATTTATCACTCTTTCAAGTCTGAAGAAAATGATTAATTTATTCAGTTCCACAGACAGCGCAGTCCCACTGGCATAACAGCTAGTCTTAAGTCCTATACTCTCGTGAGAATTAAGAATAGCCAGTATCAAATTGACATGAAACCTGATTATGTCATAATTGCCAAAACTTTAGACAACTAAAATGTTTCGGTAGGTGGATAAGATATTTCAGTAGGTGGATAAGAAAATGGCTGTATATTCAGGCATGATATATTTATCAACACTAAAAAGAAATCAAATTTCAAACCATGAAAAGTCATATAAGAAAATTTAATGAATGTTACTAAGTGAAATGTCAATATTATAAGGTATACTGTATGATTCCAACTATATGACACTCTGGAAAAATTTGAAATTACAGAGATGATGAAAGAACCAGTGGTTTACCCGGACTCGTAGGTGGAGAGGCATGAATATGCAGAACACGGACGTTTCTAGGTTGGTAGAAATAGTTATTATAAAGCTTATATTTTTGCCCAAGCTAATAGAATGTATGACATCAAGATTGAAGTATAATGTAAACTATGGATTTCGGATGATTATGATGTGTCAATGTAGTTTATCCTTTGTAAAAATAAAAATGTAATGTGCTGGTAAATGAGGTGATAATGAGTTATGATATGGGTTATGATGTGTGGACTCAGAAAAATCTCTCTTCCTCTTAATTTTCTTGTAGACCTAAAAATGTTATAATAATAGTCTATGAAAAGCTGACACACTTGCTAATATGCATGTTTAAACACAGTTTTTACTAGGTTTTGTACATAATTTGTATTTCAAGTTTTTCTTACTAAATTGGGCATAAGTGACAAAGTTCGAGGGATGGACAAACAAAAGAACTAGCAATGCAATTAAAAACAGTTGCCAAGGCTTCCAATCCTAAATGAAGTAGAAAGGAAAACTAGAATATAGCTAATGGATTGGATTGGATTGTCAGGATGGATCCTGACAAAACGGTCTCTATTAGGTTAAAATAAAGATGTATCTAAAGGGAGATGTGGAGAACTAGAAAAATGAGATCAGATAATGTAATATTTGAGTATAAAATTTCATTGATTTGTTTTTTCTGGATTATGGCAAAGTTCCAGTTTGTTGCCATGCAGCATATGAGGAGCTATGTGACAATGAAGCGTAAAGTCATTGGGCTTGAGCAGGAAATACAATTCCAATTACAAAATAAAATATAGTTACGTAATACATAGATTAAATTATTAATTCCTGGAGATAATTATCACCAAGGATAGTAGTGAGACTAAGGGCAGTCGTAAAGCCAGTGCCCAAGGAGTGAGAAAATGAGAGTGATGACCAAAAGGACAGAAGCAAGTATTATGACTATATGGTTGGATTCAACAGTGTTTTTATTCAAGAACCTAATTTTAACAGATTGGGATACCAACTGTTATAAAAACAAATTCTGCATTCCTGCCCTTGACGATTTCATTGCTGCCATCGGTGTATGATGCCCAGGACCCCGTCAAAGTAAAGTTAAGGAACTCCAGGGGAGGACTTGGTCTCTGTGGCTGCAATGGTTTGAATAAGAAATGGAAAGAGTGAACTGAAAGAATATTCTTGGGGGTTGATTTGAAATACAACTAGCTCAATGATTAGAGTACAGATTGGGCCAAGAAAGTCAACATTGCATGTGTGAGTTAAAGGAATATTGGATCCTATCTCAAAGAGAGTTGGTAGCTAAACTAATTTAGCATGTTGAGAGTGAAAGTTGGCAGAAATAAGTGCATTGGAATTAGCTGAAAAGATATTTATGAGAACTGTTGGACTAAGTTCCATAAAGCTGGTAATAACATAACAGGAGGGTTTTGTGCTCTTTGAGGGTCAATAATGTTTTGTGCTTGTGAATCAGTCGTTTATACTTCCACTAAAAGATTTACTGAAAAAATAGATGGTGAATCTCCTATTAACTTTTCTCCAAAGGAGAAAGATGTTTATTCTATAGAGGAAAGGTGACCAGAGAACAATAATTGATTCTTTTAATAACTTCTTATCTATAAGGTATTCTTAAAAAGATAACTAAGATATTTTTCAGAAGGAAACATTTTTGTACCATTTTCATACTTATATCTGTTTTAAAATATTGATTTTCCTACTATTGCTGTAAATCACCCTGAAGCAACTTACGTTCGTATAACTGTAAGCTACATATGTTTCTCATTGAAGAGTACCCTTGATTTGACTTCTTCTGATAAGATTAAATTGATGTGATAAAAACATTTCTTACTGGAAGTATTCATTATTCATCGTCAGAATTCCAGTATCATGCACCAAATCAATGTGGGGGGAAATCTTAAATGAAGAAAGCAACATTCACTGTACCAGTATTGTTGCTATTTGGATTTTTCAGCAGATTTAAAGGAAGGGTATCTTTTGTCCCCAGTGCTATTTAGTTAGCTCTTGTAGGTATACTTTGTAAAGTCAAAGGTTTGAGTAGGACACATTGGTTTCTAAAACAGTCTTTGCGCTTTTTAACTATCAATTATTGTGGCCATCTGACACTAGAACTACCAACTCACATGACCATAATGAATAAATGAAATAAATAAATTTTACCTCTTCATTTCATTTAAATGAATAGGACAATAAAAACATTTTTCCCTGGTCATATAATCAGGTGGTAAAACTGAGATTCAAAACACAAACAAAATACACTATTTTAGCTTCATATTCAATGTATTTCTAGTGGAATGATTTTTCTCATCTATGAGACATATTTAGAGTATAATTGCTTTACTTAAAAAAATAAAAAGAATTTTGACAAGAGTTATAATCATGCAGTTTTTAGTACTAGAAATTTTTAAATAGTATAAATTAGTCATCTTAAAATAATTATTTTGCTTATTTTTTTAAAAAATTATTTATTTATGCATACAAGAACTGGGATGTAGGACAGAGGTGTGTGTTGGGGGGGGGGTGTGTGAGCAGATTCACCAGAGACAGAGTGAGGTGCAAAACAGGCGATCTACTGAAATACACTGCTGAGGGTAGCGGCATGCCAGAAGGAAGAGGTCTGCTGCGCTGTATGGGAAGCTCCCTGGCTGGGGATTGAACTCGTGCTGCAGTAGTTGCTGATAGTTTCATGGTGCTGAGACTTAACCCCTTAACCCACCAGGGAGGCTCTTATTTTGCTTATTTAACAGTTTTACAGTAATTATATGCATGTCACACATATTCAGTCCATTTCTTTCTCTTTCAATTTCAATTATTTGTAAATGATAACAGGAATCACAAAGATATGTTCTTGTAGATAAGATTTAAAGTTCATCTGCTGACATGATTGCTCATTAGTTTCTTCTTGCATGAATTTATTAACAAATATTTAAGTATTTTTTTTCAAAAGTTGTGTACATTTAAGATGTATGTGATTTACATACATGCAGTGAAATACCATCAAATTAATCATCTTATTTGCATATGTTACCATTTTTCTACATGTGTGTAATGAGAACACCTGAAATTTTCTATCATATTTCCAGTACATTATTAACTATAATCATCATGCTGTACATTCCATCTCTAGACTTAACCTACTTAACTGCCACATTGTACCTTTTGACCACCTTCTCATTTCCCCACCCCATTCTCCTTCTATGAACTCAAGATTCTGTCATTTGCAACAATTTCAATGAATGTGGATGGTATCATGCTAAGTGAAATAAGCCATACACAAAGAGAGGAAAGAAACTTCATGATTTCACTTATAGGTGGACTCTACAAAAGTATATATTCTTTACCCAAAACTAAATTGAGATCTAGGATAAAGAGAGATCCCGGTTTCAAAAATAAATAATTTAAAAGATGATAAAAATATGTGAATACACTTGATATTCATGTTTATTACAAATTAGTTTGTTTTCTATCCTTTCTGGGTGTCTAGGATCTAAATCCTTCTATTTCTTCTTACAATAGTGGGAAATTGAAAATATTGCCATGACTGTCTCCTGGCAGACTGTTCTTCCTTAATATTCCTCTAACGTCTTCCTATTGGCCTATCTCCTAGATACAGTTTCCCCAGTTTCTGATGTGTCTTGTTTTCTCTACCTAACAATAACTAAATTTGCACTTTAATAAATAACCTTTAGAAATGGAATTAAGACAATGATAGGGATTCCTGCACCAGATTGCAATGAACCATGTTAATATCTTGACTTCTGAAGAGATCCTTAGAGTATAAACATAAATTTAAAGTTCTGTTAATATGGTGACAAATTTTTGAGTGCCCACTAGATTACAGATATGTTACTGAAAATGAGCAATAGATCATTTAAAGCATTAATCGTCTAAATGGTTCTGCATTGGTTTACCGTCAACTAAATGCACCTTTTCCTTCTATATAGGATACAAATTCCACTTAAATTCTACTAACTTTACAGATAAAAAAGGGTAAAGTATCTATTTTTGAAATATTAAACCCACTCATTAAAGTTCAATGTGATTATCACTTCGCTTTTAAAGAAATGTATGACGTCAAATTATCAAACTTTAACACATTAACTTATGAATGCTGCTTGCGTGCACTTACTCAACTTTCATGAAGTTATTCTACTGGACTTTGGGGGAAGAAAGTATGATTGTAGTGAATTCAAAATCACTAAAGGAGAAGCATAGCAAATAATGTATATAAACTCACTTAGGGGTATTTTCTTGTGATATACAAAGAGTTTTAGCTTATGTGTTTATAGAATGATATGTTTATACGTTGTTGGGATTAGCTCAATAGATAAGGAAAAATAATGGTGGATCGAAGAGAAGAGAGAATTAGTAGGAAATTATTCTAGTGACACTATAAAGGATCTAGTGCAAAATAAAAGACTTGGTCTTAGCTAGAAGTTCAACTATGTATTGTCCATAGTAATTAGAGGAAAGTGCAGGTACACCTAAGGTGGTACATATAAAGAGGGGAGTTTTTGTAAATTCTTTTTTTGATTAATTATACACTACTGGAAAAGCAGTTAAAAAGATTAACTGAGAGTGATAATGAGAAGAGGTATCAGGTTTTTAAAAATTAATAAGGTGTGAAAGATTCCTGTAAGAGAGTCAAAGAGTTAATGGTTAAGGAAATTTAGTCCAATATTTGGTTGGAGTATGGACCCACCGGAATCATTGGTCATGATTTTAATATGAAGCTATTTAAACTGACCTTAGAAATGTCAAAGGAAACCTATCTAATGTTATAATGCAGTAGAAATTTATTCAAAAAAACTTAAAGTGTGTCACAGTCTGGAATAAGATAGTGGAGTGTCAGTTAAAATAGCTGAGTCACAAAAAAATTCTATACAGCCAGATTTCATATCCATTCTGAATATCTCAAGACAATCTCTGTTTGAATTTGTACCCATAGGATACAGTGCCTTTGTAACAAACTCCAGTTAAAATAATCCTATATATTCCATATAATAGGTCAATAAATTTTTATAGCTTCTATACTATTTTAAGGCTGGAACTTTAATAGATGTATCTCTTTATTATATGTGATCTATGTATTACATATATTCAATACATATATTAAGTCATATTTATACCAGTATGTTTTTTACAATATGGCCTTTTTTTTTTTTTTTTTTTTACATACAAGCTGGGGTACAGGCCAGAGGCATGGGGCGGCGAGAGGGTTCACCAGAGACAGAGTGGGGAGCAGAACAGGCAGATGAGAAGTACACTGCTGAGGGGAGCAGTGGGCGAGGCAGGAGAGGTCTGCCCCACCATGTGGGATTCTGCCTGGCTGGGCGTCGAACTCGTGTCACCGCTGCCGACAGCCCCACAGCGCAGCGCTCAACCACTGCGCCACTGGGGAGGCCCACAATATGGCCTTTTTAAAAAAGATTTATTTATTTTTGCATACAAGCTGGGGTACAGGCCAGAGGCATGGGGCGGCGAGAGGGTTCACCAGAGACAGAGTGGGGAGCAGAGCAGGCAGAGCAACGGAAATACACTGCTGAGGGGAGCAGCGGGTGAGGCAGGAGAGGTCTGCTGCACCGTGTGGGAATGTTCCCTGCTGGGTGTTGAACCCGTGTCACCGCTGCTGACAGCTCCACAGCACAGTGCTTAACTGCTGTGCCCCCAGGGAGTCCCCATGATTAGGACCTTTTTAAGTCAGTAAGGATCTAACTGTTGACCAGTATTATTTTTTAAAATTTCGGTAAAATATATAGTACATAATATAAAACATACTATCTTGACCAAGTGTATCTTTTAACACTTTGTGGTCTGCTCATGTATTAATACGTGTTCATCTAGTCTCCGGTTTTTCACACCACAGTGGATTATTTGGAACTATTAGGAGCTATTTCTTTGACCGTACTCAGTCTAGAAGCTTTGCACATTGTTTTGGTGAAAGTGTAAGGTGTTTTATGAGAGATATTACAGTTTTTTTTTAATATCCAGTAGTTCAGGAGTTGTGTGTGTTTTATTGAATGCTTATACCATTCATGTGGTTGCACAGAAAATGGCCGGCACACAAAGTGTAGTGTGAGGTCCATTCACATTGCTATGTAGCCAGTTTCAACCTGCAAAAATGGTAGTCTAAACCCAGTAAAAACAATTCCTCATTCCTCCTACCCCAAGTTCCTGGCAGTCACCATTCTACTTTCTATCTCTCTGAATTTGATTGTTACAGACACATCGTCTAATGCTTGTTTTTTCTATGACTAGTTTATTTCATTTAGTGTAATGTCCTCAAGATTCATCTTGTAGCATGGACCCATTTTAAAGCTGAATCAAATACATGATTTATGTATGTACTGCATTTTATTCATTCACTAATGACACTTGATTTGTTTCCACCTTCTGTTATTGAAAATAATGGAGCCTCTCCATAGGAATAATAATATTTCTTTGAGAGCTTGCCTTCAGTTATTTTGGGTATTAGTAGTAAAAACTTCTGTATCATATGTGATTTCTAATTGTAATATTTTGAGAAACTGCCTCACCATTTTTTTTAAAGATATATTTATTTATGCATACAAGCTGGGCCATAGACCAGAGACAGAGTGGGGAGCAGAACAGGCTGACCTACTGAAATACACTGCTGAGGGGAGCAGCGGGTGAGGCAGGTGAGGTCTGCTGCACCATGTGGGAAGCTCCCTGGCCGGGGATCAAACTCTTGTTGCAGTGGCTCTGGAAAGCTTCATAGTGCTGAGACAACCCCTTGAGCCACCAGGGAGGCCCCTGCACCATTTTTTTTTTTTTACATAACCACCAGTAGTGCTCAAGTATACTTGATTCTCCATTCTTCATCAACACTTGTCTTACTCTCTCTTTATGATACATAGTCATCCTAATGGTTGTGAGGTGGTAGTTCACTGTCTTTCAATTTGTGTTTCTTTAGTGATTTTTATATCCTTCATATTCTTGTTGCCCATTTGTATATCTTCTTTGGAGAAATGTGTATTCATCATTTAGCAATTTTTTAAATCAGTTTGGATTTTTGTTGTTGAATTGTAGGAGTTCCTTTAATGTTCTGGATATAATTGCTTATCAGAAACATGATTTGCAAATATGTTCTCCTATTCAACAGGTTGTGTTCTTTGATAGATTTTTTTAAAATTTTGTTGTAGTGTAATTTATCTTACTTGACTTTTGTTGTCACAAACCTATCCTCTGTTTCAATTCCTTGAAGAATTTAATTAAATTCATCTTCTGTCTTTTAACTGCCCTGATGTCCATCCATATTTTTCACATTAATTGGATTATGTTGCATTTTAATGTTCCTATCAAATGCATTCAAACCAAATGACTCTCTCAATTTGAAATATTTTTATACATGTTAGTAATTTATTTTTAAGTATTTTACATGAACAAACTAGTTACATAGATGATACATTTCTGGAAGGAAATTGTATAATTATGGAAACATATTAAAATACTTCTTTTCAAACATATTTCTTTAAATCATTTCTATCAAAAAGAAGCCTTATTTTAAAATATTATTCAGAGGAATGTACTGTAATTTTTGTAGCTATCTGCAAGACAGTATCTAATAACTGCTACTTATTAAAGGTCAATTTCTAATGCAGATTCTGTAAAAGAAAATATCAACTTGAAATTTGAAGGCTCTTTTAAAAACATTACCAGGAATTACCCGTTGAGCTTTTATGTGTTACAAGTGTTGTTCATGATTTAAAAATGCAAAAAGTATTTCAAGCTTCAAGCTTTACTTGTTAAAGATCTTTTTAGGGAGCATGAGGGAATCACAATGTCTTTAATTTTTGGTTTTTGTTTCTGTTTTTTTTTTTTCTTTAATTGACGTACCATTGATTTACACCCTTGTTGGTGTTTTAAGATTTATTTATTTACTCATACAAGCTGGGGTGTAGACCAGAGGGTGGGGGGCAGGGAGCATGAGAGGATTCACCAGAGACAGAGTGGAGAGCAGAACAGGCCGATCTACTGAAATACACTGCTGAGGGGAGCAGCGGGCGAGACAGGAGAGGTCTGTTGCACCATGTGGGAAGCTCCCTGGCTGGGGATGGAACTCGTGCTACAGTGGCTCTGGCTAGCTTCACAGTGCTGCGACTTAACCCGTTGAGCCAACTGGGAGACCCCTGGTGCTTTAGAAGTAGGTCTTCACTCCTCTGCTGCTGTAGGCACTGCTGCACCCCACCACCAAAGCTCCCCTAGTCATGCACCCTAGTGCATGGTAGTGAAGGATGATACTATATATACATTTTGTATGTGGTATTATATATATTTATAAATTTACTGCTGTACTGTTTTTATAACCTTTGGGTCCCTGTCACATGTGTTGCATCATCAATAGCTATATAGTTAAACTTAATACATTTTTAGTTAATGAAAAAATTTACTATCGAGTATATTTTTGATATATAATTTATTTGCTATTTCACAGCAAGTGGCATTTGTCTATTTCCTTAGAGAAACAAAATTTCCCAGAGCTCTAGCTTGAGACATGTTAGACATGTCTGACTTTATACAACTATTTATATTTGCCATTGCAAAGACAAAAATTGATTTCTCAATGATACTTGGTTTATATTCATATCACATTCAATAATTGATAGTAGAATCTGGTTGAATATTTAATAGCTTAGCTAATCTCATCACCACCTGGTTGCATTTACTCAACTAGGCTTAAAAGCAAACCAAGAAATAAAGAAAAACCCTGATATAGCCCTAGGTGACCCTGAGTAAAACAAGTTTTAAAAAATATTTGTAATTATGGCATTTTATATTAAAATAGTAATACTAGTTTTTTCAATTTTATAATTTTTTTATTCCTTGGATTATTCTAAAACTAAATAAATACAGTTTAGTTAACTTTGCCAAGTTTGTTCTCTAGTTAGATAATATTAAAAACCTGATGCGCTTGAATCAGGTCTTACACATTTGTCCATTTATTTATTCATCACTATTTTTCATAACTGAAGGAATTAGAAGAGATATTAGTTTTTGCCAGGTTAATTCAACTTAAATATTTAAATAAAAATCAGTTACATAGTTACATTAGAATATGAGTTTGACTTTTAGGTCTTAAAGATACTAGTTTTATCTAGAGCATAAATGTTGAATATATTTAAAATAGAAAGTATTTAACTTTTTGTTCTTATTCATGCTGGAATAAAGTGGTATGTGTAGGTTGATGCTTGCCTTTGGAAATAGCCAGCATTTTTAAAAAATGCAATATTTGGGGAAATTCATATGTGTGAGTAGGTTTGAGGAGTAGATGAAGTCAAGATTGTCTGATCACTGCAGACTGCCTACATAGAAAAATGTTCAAATTTACCATGAAAAGGAACAATTCTGAGTATTATGATTTTATAATAAACTGTTTTCTTGGAATATTTTTTATTTAAAAAATTGAAACAGAAATTGCATAAACATTTTCTTTATGCCCTATTTCATATCCCCAGCGGTAATCATCTTACATAACTATGATTAACTTGCCATAATTAGCCCACAAATATTAGCATATCACCTTTATTTAGACTCCAGATTTTATCAAGACTTCAGTAGTTTTACCATTAAAGTGGTTTTTATTCTAGGATTCAATACAGTATACATGGCTTTTAGCCCTCACATCTCTGTGGTCTTCTATGGTCTGTGACAGTTTCTTAATATGTCCTTGTAAAATGTGTTTTAAAATAAAAAATCTAGAATTCTCTAATTTGGGGATATTTCTTAACTTGGTAAGTTAATAACTTTGTTTAACAAAGCAGTTGAGCCTTGCAAATCATCTTTTTTCCCTAGACAATGCAGATTTTTCCCCCTGCATTGTCTGTAGTCAGAATTAGACTAGAATGCAAAATAAAATGTGTGTAACAGATAAACTTATAACGTGATGCTCAAACTCAGTGATGAGTGTAGTAATAATTATCAGACTCAAAAGCACACTCAAAAAATGTCTGAGTCAGGCATGAAAAGCCAAAAATCACTTTGGTGGGGGGAAAAAATGATGAAAGGGGAAATGATAATGTCCTAAGGGAGATTATAATTTTAAGATAACTTTCAATAAGGACATTACTCTCCCCCTCAGGAAATAATCTAGAAAAGCAAAAACAAGTTTGCTTCAGAAAGGAGGATGCACAGAGATTTCTACAATGAATCATTTTGTTTAGAAAATAGAATGCTTCCCTGTGAAATTCTTGTTTTGAGATGAGCAAGGGATGACAATAATTATAATTTATAAAAATTGTTTTGAAGCAATATTTGCACTGGAGTTATAGAAATGTAGAACTAGGAAGAATCTGAGTATCTTTTAGTGGAAAGAATTTAGTAAATTTTAGTATTTGTTGATTTTACAAATGAGTAAACTGAGGCTCCAAAAGGCTTAGCAATATTACCAGACACACAGAAGCATTTAGTCAAGGCACATCTACAAATATTCAGTTTTCCTTACTCAGGAGGAAAGAGAGTGTTTTCCTATTTACTAAATAACTCCCCTTGCAGGGCCTGAGGACACAAGACTAGTGATGTGAATTGTCCAAGTTGTTAGGAATAACATTACAGGATATGTGTAGACTCGGACTGGCTGAACACAGACAATGCTCTCGTCGCAGCACGCAGAAATTTTTGACAGTAGAGCAACAGAAAGAGAAATGAGACATAGCTTGGGTGAAACAAACTACAAGGCATGTATGTTCAACATGTAATTTTTTTCTACAGAATTTGAGATTGCTGAAAAATCTGACTTTTATAGTAGTGAAACTTTTTTGTTTGAAAGGCATGAGGAAAATAGTTTACAATTAGCACTTTGTTACTGTGGAGTGTTTACTCATTTAAGTCACCAGTAGTCAAATTAATGGGTTGATGTTAAGATTATAGGATCACTCGAGAAAGTCCAAGATGAATGATAGAATAAATGTTTCCTGATGGACACTGTGGAGTCAAGACACTGTTTTAGAATTTGAAACATATTTTTCTGAGACTAGTTTTGTTACCCTCGCCCAAATTCTTTGATTGGAAAGATGGAAATAAAACAACAGGCTTGTAATTATTCTGGGATCTTGTTTCAGGAACAGTAAACTAAAGAAAGGCAGGGAAGCAAACACCCTTGCAGTTAAACACTCCGGTTAATTCAAGAGCAGGCGTCGTTAGGGATAATGGATAAACCCTAATTTGGGTTAAGCCATATGGAAGTTGGCATTCCAGTTCAGTCCAGAAGAAACTTTTAATTTTCTACCTTCTTAATGGAATTAAGGGGTCATTTCCAATTTGAGGAAAAACCTCCCATGAAGAAAACAACCAATATGTGGCCCTGTAAATCAAAAGGGTTTGGAGGTTGTGGAGGTAGAGGAAGTACATGGTTTGTTTCAGAAGTAACTTCCTGCATTTCTTATGTTGAAGATAATGAAAGATTCTGTTGGTGTTTTGTAAAGAATGCCTGAAATTGAAATATTTTGTCATTTTTCATAATTTCTCAGAAAAAAAGATATTAACAAATGTATGTACAACTAGACTTGAAGTACTTCATGAATCTTTTTCTTCCTTCCCAAAGATTGTGTGGTTGTTTTTACAATATTAACCCTATGTTTTTCCTCTAAACAAAAAGTAACTTTGTTGCTTTATTTTAAAATACCGGGTAAATGGCATTACACTGTCTATATATCCTTTCTATGCTTGTTTTGGTTTACATTGTTCCCATAATTTAATGAATTTGGTATAAGTAGCTTTAGTTTGATGCACTTCTCTGAATATATAATGCTTACTTATCCATCACCTTATTTAAGGAAATCAGGTTGTTTCCACTTTTCTATTACAAACCATAACATTGTTCCATCATTGTTCCATATACTCATAAGCACTTTGAATTTCAAATGCATTAAAATATTATAAACCTATAGGTAGGAAGTAATACTTCATTGATTTAAATTTCAGCTCTTAAGTAGTCATAAATTTTTGTATATTTTCAGATGTTTGTCCACCAACAGATATGCTCTTATATGAATTATTCATGTCTCTTATTTATATCTTGCTATTAATATTTGTATTGATTTATAAGTTGTCTCAAAGTTTTTTTACTATTTTGGTTATTTATTGCTTTATAACAAACCACTCTAAAACATAATGATTTAAAATAACAATTTATTATTTCTCAGGCTCCTGTGAGTAGGCTGGATTCAGCTGGAGTACCTTTTTGTTCCCTAGGAGACAGTGGAGCTTACTCATACAGCTGCATTCAGCTGGGAGTTTGGTTGCATGAAGATGCAGGGAAATGTTGGGTTCCTTGGAGAAAGACATGAAACAACATTTGTGTAAAGACCTATGACAGGTCTAAGATTTTACTCTACTTGCAAACTAGCAAGCTTGCCCACCACTTCCCAGGTTCTAAATTACTATCTAAATAGTTTTAAATTGATGTTCTTCCATGTAGTTAGACAAGAATTGTTCTCAATTATATCAAACCTTTACCAAGAAGTTAAGTGGTAAACTAAGGGAAGGAGAAAGGAGGGGAGGGCAGGATAGAGAAGACAGGAAAGAAAATAAGGGAAAAAAGGAAGATGAACATTTTCACAATGAATCAATATTGATATGTTATATTAGTAATTAAATTCATACTTCATCCAAATTATCTCAGCTGTTTCTAATGTCCCAGAATATCATCAGAGAAAATCTTATCACATACTGTCATTATTCTTTGTAGTCATTCCTCATGGCTATGACATTTTCTCAGATTTTCCTTTATTACTTTATTACTTTGGCATTTTTGAGGATTACTGGATATAGAATGTCCCTAAATTGGTATCTGTGGATAGTCAAGTTGTAGATCAATCACAGTTACATTGGAATAATATGTTTTTTAAAAGGAAAATCACAGAAGTGAATTGTCAGGCTCATTCTATATGAAGAGAATGTACCATGAATATGATTGTTGTTGATATTAACCTTGATCACCTGGCTTGATCTAGCATTTGTCAGTTTCTCCCAAGCAAAAGTAGACTACTTTTCCTTCCTTTCAATATTATATTTTTGGAAGACAGCAGCTGTATACAGAACACACTTAGGAGTAGATCATGTTTACTTCACTAAGGATATTGCCTGTTCAGAAATTCATGGAGATTTTTCTCCACTAGAGATTTGTCTATTCTCATTTATTTATTCAATAGTTTCTTTATGTCAATGTGGACCACCCCTGAATTTTGTGTTTTACTTGGAGTTGTAAATCTAATACTTCTATGTTGTCTTGCTCAAATAGTTTCAGTTGTAGTTCTTGGGAACACTACATTGGACCCATGTGTTCTTTTCACATATTATAGTGGGGAGGGTGAGAGAAAGACTTGTTAGACTTTGTTAGACTTCTTATTGTCTACCACTATAAGCTATTGCAGACTCATGCCAGTGATTTTTTGCCCTGTTCCAAGGAACTCTAGTTTCTTTGGTTGGAGAATGGCATTAGTAATTAAGATTTAGATACTGAATGTATACTCATTATTTCTTGGTCATAATTTAATCAGGAATGCCTCACTCTTCTTGATAAGTGTGTGTATGGTGTGTGCGTGTTCACTTACACAATGCAAACTTTATAGTAATCTAAATACAAGTTCATATGATTGTCGCCAACTTGAATTGATTGTCACATGTATGATTCTAGCTTTCTACCCCTCTTTTACCTTTGATTTCCTACTTCCACATTGGGAGAACTAGAACACCTGGCATGATGTGAGACTCTGAACACTCGCTATATTCTTAATGTTACTACTACACATGTATATTGTAATTTATTAGAAATGTTAGTCCTCAGCCCCATGGGAAATAAATTTATCAACTAAGATACAACAGTTATGTAAAGTTCATTTCATTCTTCAGCCACGCAACCCAGTCATTTCCAAAGTTACTTAAATCAGCATCTTCTTCTATCTCTATCCCTTACAGAGGCGATTTCAAAGATTTTTAATCAAGTTAGATATTTTTGTCATATTTTGCACTATAATCTGAGTTTATCCACCATCCTAATAATTTTAGCTTGCATTCATTATTTACTTTTTGTGCTGTGAGATTCTATGGATTTTGGAAAATGCTTAATATCCTATACCTATATGTTTGTATATGTGTGAATAGATATGCATACATATACACACCATTATGCATCAGACAAGAGATTTTCAACCCCTAGAAAATATCTATTCAATCCACCTCTCCGCTAGCCTAGTAAACCGTCATCTTGATCTCATGCTAGTTTTATAGTTTTCCTTTTCCAGATATCACATCTTTTGTGTCAAAAAATGTGTAACATTTACAGACTGGCTTCTTTCTTTTAGATATTTGTGTTTAAGATTCATCCATGTATTTTCCTGGCATGAAAGCTCAATTTTACTTGTTGCTGAATAATATATCACTGCATCTGTGCACCACAGTTTGTTTATACATTCACCTTTTAAAAGACACCATGGTTGTTTCAGCTTGGGGTGGCCATGAATAACACTCAAAATAATTTATGTGCAAGTTTCCTTGTGAATATACATTTTCAAAAATATGAGTAAAAGCTAGGGTCACAATTGCTGGATATTTTACTAAGATTATGTTTCTTTGGCAATGAATATAAAAATACCTTCCAAAATGACTATGTCATTTTTCATTCCCACCAGCAATAAATACTACTTAGCTATAAAAAAACAAACAAAATTAAAAAAAACCCTAATATCTTGCCATTTGCAGTATAGTTAAGGGTGGTCCTTCAGGGGACTCTACTAAGTAAATAAGTCAGAGATAGACAGATGGTTTCACCTAAATATGGAAGGTAAAATAAACAGATTGCTTTATCCATGTCCAGTATTTATTTTTATCATTCTGACTTTACTGTGCATAAGTCTCTCAAATTTCTTCAATTTTGCTGAAAATGGCTGCATTTCATCCTGTCTTTTGGCTGTATAGTATTCCATGGTGTTTATGTAGCACATCTTCTTGATCCATTTGTCTGTAGGGGACATTTTTGACTGCTTCTATGTTCTGGATACTGTAAATAATGCTGCTGTGAACACTGCGGAATATCTGGGATTTTTTTTTTTTTTTGAGCACAGTAAATTGTTCATGTGTCCCTAAATATTCTTTGGTGTTCATAGGTGATTTGTCGGAATCTATTTTTTTTTTATTCATAATTGCCAGTGAATCACAACGCACAGCCATCAAGAGTGTTGATGCTGTGTTTCCTGAGTTTCATTATTGTCTTCAACATTTTCATGCCAATCACTGATACCTAGTCTGTATATTTTTAATACTGGTGTATTTTTGATCTGCTGAAGATACCCGCTGAAGGTTTACATTTGGTGCGGGTTTTCCTTCCTTCTTCAAATAATCTTTTAATGACTTGTCTAGTGAAATAGCAAGATTGCCATTTTTCAGTCATGCCACCAAGAATGACATTTGCATAGAAATCACAAAAACTGACTGAACAAGGAGTTTTCACCCGCAATTTCAGTTATTTAAATCCTGAGATTGTATTTGGGAGGTGTTTGTGTACACGTATCATAGTGAATATGTTTACATACATATATACACATATTTATACTTTATATCTCACCTTAGTCCAATAAAATACATACAGCAAATTAAATAAAATACAGTAAATAGCTGTGGTTACTACTGATATCAATAATGGAGGAAGTTCTAGCTCAGTGTTTAGTTGCAAATGGTTGGTTTCAAAAGTAGAGTATCTGTTGTTTAATTACAAATTCATGTGCCAATTTAAAAATAAATTTTGGAAGGTAAAAATCTTTCAAAATTTCCCCCAAATTTTGCTGCGTAGATTATATTTTTGATTATCCAGAGAGAGCTTACATTATTATGTTACTTGTCTAGTTATATGCCATTTTAAAAAAGCTAATTTTAATATATTGCAAAAAGAAAAAAAATGTCCCATTTTGTAGCAGTGACTTTCCGTTTCCTATCTACTTGGCCACATGAAACTTGGGTGCCTGTAAAGGCAGGATAATAACTAATCCTCTTTGGTGTTTAGCGTCACTTAATCCTTTCTGGTACTTATCCTATTAACATTTTTCTCTTGTATTTAAATGCCAGTGCAGAGCACTCAAATTACTTGCATTTATTTCTGAATTTACCACTAGAAAAAGTACCTTCAGAAATGTTTGATTAAATATATGCATTTATCTGAGTCTATATGCATTCCAAGTGCTTATTCTAGTTTAATGACTTTTCGCTTGGATATTTTAAGCTATCACTTTGTTTACTTTTATTGTGTGACTCTGGAATTCATCTGCAATGTAACATAAGCTCTTTAACTGGGTCTTCAAAAAATGTTCATAAAACTTTTACAGACTTTTAGATTTGAAGTTAGAACCTTACTGGCGGTATATAAATCCTTAATCATATTTCAGGGTATTACTTAGATTAAAGAATGTAGAACAATAAATCTTATCTTTTCAAGAACTCAGTTAGGCTAAGCTATAACCCACTAACTAGTATGCACAAAGTTTCCATAGTTTCAAGTGACAAAAAGTTATTCCTCCGGCATAATTCATCTCTATTGTAGGTTGTCGAAGACTGTCCCAAATGGATTTGCACATCCAGATGACCACGGTGAGAGGGGAAAAGCATGTGGATGAGCAGGCAGTTTCATTCATTGCCAGTGGAAATGCAAACATTGTATCGTCATTTTGGAAGATGGTTTGGTAGTTTCTTAAAAAACTAAACTACTCAACATAAATCAAGCAATCATACTCCTTTGTATTTACACAAAGAAATTGAAATCTTATGTCCACACCAAAACCTTTATCTTTGTAGCAGCTTTGTTCATAATTGCCGAAACTGGCAAGTAACCAAGATGTCCTTCAGTAGGTGACAGGATTAACAACCTATGGAACATCCAGACAATAGAAAACCATTCAGCACTTAAAAATAAAAACTATTAAACCATGAAAATACAGGTAGGGGGCCTCCCTGGTGGCTCAAGGGGTTAAATGCAGCACTGTGGAGCTATCAGCAGCTGTGGCAGGAGTTCGATGCCCAGGCGGGGAGATTCCCACATGGCACAGCAGACCTCTCCTGCCTCACACGCTGCTCCCCTCAGAAGTGTATTTCAGTCAATCTGCCTGTTCTGCTCCCCACTTTGTCTCTGGTGAACCTTCTCACCACCCCACACCTCTGGCCTGCACCCCATCTTGCATGCAAAAATAAATAAATATTTTAAAAAAAGAAAATACGGGTAGGGACTTAAATGTATATCACAAAGTGAAATAAGTATCTCATGTAGTTAATGCTAATTCCATTTGAGAGTTGTGAAAACTGAGGTTCATAGAAGTTAGATCTCATGCTTGATATGCTAGAACTTAGAGATACTAGGATTTGGACCAACTCATGTCCAGCTGTTGTGAAGGATTTGAAATCCTTAAAAGTCTGCTTTTTGGCTAAGTTGGAAATTGCATAATTCCATGCTTTAGCTTTCCTGAAGAAACTTCTTGGTTAGTATAAGTTCCAGATACTCATTTGAGTGTTTGAAACACACTTTTTGACATTTTCTTTCTGTGTTTCACACTATATATACACATATATTTTTCCACATATTCAAATAAGAATAGAACCTGCTTTTCAACTCATCCCCAACTTTATTTTCAGATAAGTTTTTTCCACTGCAAAGATGAGAAATAAATTAAGCAAAGCTTTGTGGTCATCGGATAATGTTGGATAGTGGATGTATGAAAGAAAATGTATAGTTCACAATACATGGAAAATGGTAACATAAGTTTATGCTACTTAAAAAAAAATTAGCATGATGCTTATGAAACTACAAAAAATTAAAGAAAGCACTTAAGGGATATGAACTGTCTCTGAAAAGGTACAGGATACTCTAGCCATTTCTTCTTCTTTCCATAGTTGTGACTACCAAGCTAGAAACTGATTTTCTGATTGATGGATACAACCCAATAATTGAGTTTATTTTCCATAAAACATATTTTTCATGAAACACAACTGCATCTTCAAATAATGATCTTAGTTACATTTTCTGCAGGCATTAAGAAAAATAATTCTTTGGAAACAGAATAGGACATCTTCTGTAAGAGAGTACTCAACAATATTGTCCTTTCATTGTTGTCTGCTGATCATTTCACTAAATATTTCATCTTCTCAATCTCTTATATCCTCTAACTACCTTTAGACTGACCATGTGCACACCTTCTATCTAGATTATACCTTATGCATTGTGCATTCCAGTAGAACTATGTTTCTTTTTAGTGCACTTATTCATAGTTGAAGTATTGTATTAGTTTTTAGTTTTATTTGATTAAGATTTGTTTTATTTCTCATGTGAGTTTGATCAAGATGTAACATTTACTAATTTCTTTAATCAGAGTCTCATACAGCCCCTGACATAAAATGTATACTCAACAAATTTCCAGTAAATCGATGACTATGTAGAAATGATGTGGATCATTCACAAATCGTCTCCAAACCTTCAACTCATTCCTCAGGTTGCAAAATTAAGAAAAACATACAGTTGTTAGACCGGTTAGGAGTCCTCACGGCATCAAAAATGCATGCGTACACATATATAGGTGTGTGTATGTGTAAATGTGTTCTAGTTCTTTAAAGAAAAAGGGCTATTATGGTCAAGTTGTGTCTGAATAGTTATCTTTAAATGCAGCTAGGACACTATCCTCCTTCAAAAGGTGCATAGGTAAGCTAATTAGCAAAATATGTTAAAGCAGTTTACAGACATAGTTTTATGTAATGACTAAACAATGAAGACATAAAATGATTCTTTCATTATCTACTTCGATTGACCATGATTTCTTGCAACTTGCTACCTTGGGTTTCCCCACTGGAGCTGGGGGGTGGGGTGGGTAGGGGTGAGAATAACATCATCATGCCCTGATAATTGGCCTGTCCAGTCCTATGAAATTAATTCCAGTAGTTGCCTGAGGCATTTTCACACTTTTTCTTTTCTCAGACAATAGAAGCTACATGTACATATTTGCCTAAAGTAGGCAGTATGTACTATATTTAGAGGGTCAAAATGGGCCACTGTGTGGATCTAGGATAAAATAAACAGAACAGATGAGGTTTTTGTCCAAATTAACTCAAAATCATATCAAAATCCATGGAAAATACTATAATACTATAAGCTTACCGGTGCCTTAAGTAATACATGAATGTAGAATTAGCAAATGAAAATTGTATAAAATCAGTGGGAAAGCCTAGTCAACCAGATTTTTTCACTTACCGTATTTGCTTTATAAAACCAGTTCAGACAGAGGGCAAGGAAAACAAGAGCCTAATGCTGCATCCTGAGCGTGGAGATGAGCCTGATTTGGTACTCAAATAGGAGGGAGAGTTCATTTTACTGAAGACCCAAAGCAGCAAGTTAGAAACATAGCAGTTCAAGGAACAGAATAACAATGGCCTCTCCTTTGGTCTCCTTTCCTAATTTCGTCCACTGTTACAGTTTATTTACTTTCACAATTAGGTACAAGCTCCAACTCTGGAGTGTGTTATGGAACCTTGGGCAAGATACTTAATCTCAGTGTGCCTCTGCTTCCTCATTTGTAAAATGAGTATAGTAACTTTACCTCCCTCCCTGGGTTGCTGTGATTAAAAAAAACACATAGGTTTGTTTTCTGCATTAATAAGATCTTCCCCAGTTTAACATGGGGTCATGTTCTTATAAGAGCTTAAGTTGAAATATTGTAAGTTAAATGCATTTCATACAGCTAACCTTCCAAACATCATAGTTTGGCCTAGTCTACCTGAAGTGTGCTTAGGACAATTTTATTAGCCTGCTCTTGGGCAAAATCACCTAATGAAGTTTTGAATAGCTCATGTAATGTAATATACACAATATAATATCTTGTAATGTAATGCATTCAGTATATACTATACAGAAGGCAAAAAAAAAAAAATCAGAGTACTGTCTGTGGCTAATTGGGAGCTGCAGGTTACCCAGCTTCACTAGACAATCATCATTCTATATGTCACCAGCCCAAGAAACAATCAAAATTCAAATTTCAAGGTGCAGTTTTTACTGAATGTACATCATTCTCACACCATCATAAAACTGAAAAATTCTTAAGTTCAAACATCATAAGTCAGGGACCTTCTGTATTATAGAGCACTTAGAATGGTGTCTGGCACCATTTTAAATTTGAGAGGAGCTAGTGGTTAGTAGTAGTATTCTCAACCCTATGATCTTAGCAAATCATATTAGTGATGTGTGTAATTTTCTAGAGTATCTAGTCCTATACTCGTCACTCGTCCTAATTTTACAGGTCTAATTCAGGGAGAGCAATGATCAGTCTGTCCTTTTTATATTAAATTTGTTTGATATCTCCCTCTCACATTTTTTTAAGATTTATTTTTGTTTATGCATAGAAGAGCTGGGCTGTTGGCCAGACGTGCGTGTGTGTGTGTGGGGGGGGGGTTAGATAATTCACCAGAGACAGAGTGGGGAGCATAACAGGTGGGTTGACTGAAATATACTGCTGAGGGGAGCAGCAGGTGAGACGGGAGAGGTCTGCTGTGCCATATGGGTCAGCTCCCTGGCTGGGGATCGAACTCATGCTGCAGTGGGTAGTGATAGCTTGATAGTGCTGAGACTAACTCCTGCACCACCAAGGAGGCTCCCTTCCTTCCTAACATTTAAGTAAGCAAAATAGAAAAAAAAAATCTAACCTGAATTAAACTAAGGAAACTTATTTTTTCCCCTAAGATAACAGTATGAGAAAAGAAATAAGAAAATACATAGCACATGAAAAAGATGTATGCAAATACTATTCTTATTTAAAGGTGACCTTCCTAGAAATAACATCAGCTTTCAGTTACATTTTCACGCTCAATATCATCAGGAAAAACTAAAACCACAAGAAATAAACATTTGGGAGTTTACAGAGGTCTAAGTGAGATATTCATTTGATAAAAATATGACATTTAGGAAAATGTCTTCTTTACACATTACATGCCAAAGCCACTTTTGAGAGAAAAAGAACCACAATCAATTCTAAATTGATTATAATTAAAGTAAAAATCAACTAATTATATTTACAGAGTACTGGAGGGATATTAGATGCTTTGCTCAAAAAAATATACCACTCCATTCCATGTGAGAATTAGTAGCCTTCTTAGCCACATGGATGGCATCATACAGACTAAGTATGATGAACACAGGATACTGCAAAATGAAATGTAATAAAAATGGCAGAGGTACATCGTTTTCTCTTAAGAATCTTTTCCTGCTCTACTAAAATCTAAACAAGGGACTTCTAGAAAAAGAAAACATGTATTTCTTCTTAACAGTAACAACTTAGAACTCTAAGTTAAACCACCTCCTAGTCCAAACTTTTGTTTTCAGCACAAGAGCTGAGAAAACAGACCATGCAACAGTAAATGATGTGTACACCATGCACGTGTTAGAATGAAGGACCAGAGTCCAGATCTCCTGACTCATAAGCCAAGAGTTTTGCCACAGCACAGTCTCTTAGTCTATGTATAAAAGGATTTTTTATATTCACTGCATCGTAAGTAGTTCAAGGACAATGACACAGATGTTAGGCCTAAAATCATGAAAATAGCCTGTAATTGGGAACAATAAAAGTAGACGAACTAGTATGAAAGGAGAGATTATTATAAAACATTAAACATAATTGATAAAAATTAAATATTAAAACCAATTATAAAAGTTTTTTAATAAAAAGAACAGATGTTTAGCTGTGAGATTAAAACTCTAAATTGAACAGGTGTGGGAGTAGTTTACTACCAATATTGTTTTTAGTATACTTCTTGGATTAAAGTGTTTATTTTTTAAGTAAGTAAATAAACGTTTAATAGAAGGTTTGTCAACTGACTACCAGATTTAAAGTTAAAGTGAGAGCTGCACCTGACTCCACCCTCAAAAACTATCCCATGCAAACACTTAGTTCCTAACTCAAAATGACTTTTCTGTCCCAAAGCACTGATTTCTCACTTAGAAGATCTTAAGAGAGAAATATTTACACAGACTATCCAGAACCAATACTTGGTTCCTTAAATAATAGGTAAAAGTAACAATTATTGTTACTTAAGGAAACATTTGAAGTCATTTAGGACATAGCTCACAACATAATACTCCAAAGAAGGTATAACAGAAGCAAATATGCTTCCTGATTAACTCACAGTGTGTGTGAACTGGATCCCTTTGGTGTAAGGAGTTATTTATATCATCTTTTAGTTCTGTCTTAAAATTTCAGACTTGGACAGCATTGAAAACATTTCATGTATAATTTTCTTAGGAAATATTTTGACTACAATCTCTGTCTGAACTCCATTGTTTTAATAAATTACGCGATTGACTTGTAGAACTTTCCAATCATTCATTTTGAGCTTCAGTGAGTTTTGATGCATGTATTTGTGTTTATTGAAATGAAAAGGAACAAAAGGACTTAATAAATGAGTTGTTACATTTGCCTCTATAGGAAATATATGTATTTTCATATTTACCCTAAAACAATTTAGCCAACTACCATCCTTAAAATCATTGCTAAAAATGGAGCCTCCCTACTACCCTGTAATACCACTTCTGGGAATCTACCCAAAGGACACAAAAACATTAATCCAAAAAGATAACATGCACATGTATGTTTATTGCAGCATTTTTTACAATAGCTAAAATATGGAAACAACCCAGATGCCCAAAAATAGATGATTGGATTAAGAAGATGTGGTATATATACACAATGGAATACTACTCAGCATTCTAAAAAGATAAACATATGCAATTCGCAGCAACGTGGATGGAGCTAGAAGAGATAATGCTCAGCAAAATAAGCCAGCAAGAAAGAGAAAAATATTGAATGTTTTTACTTATAATGAAATATAGGCGAACCAAACCAGAAAGAGACATCCAGCAAGGGAGGGGAAGGGCTCAAAAAGGGGTAGAAAAGAACGCAAGGGACTATGGTGATGTTCACGGGTGAATTGGTGGGTAACCTGTGGAGAATACACAATAATGTAAAAAATATGAATAATATAAAAAAAATCATGGCAGTTAAACTCCAAACTAGTTTTAAATGGACAAGATAAAAGCGTATAAAAAGATAGAAAATTGGGCCTCCCTGGTGGTGCAGTGGTTGAGCGCTGAGCTGTGGAGCTGTCAGCCGCGCGCGATGAAGGTTCGACGCCCAGCCGGGGAGAATCCCACATGGTGCGGCAGACCTCTCCTGCCTCGCCCGCTGCTCCCCTCAGCAGTGTATTTCTTCTCTGCCTGTTCTGCTCCCCACTCTGTCTCTGGTGAACCCTCTCGCTGCCCCGTGCCTCTGGCCTGTACCCCAGCTTGTATACATAAATAAATAAAATTCTTAAAAAAAAATAAATAAAAATAAAAAGATAGAAAATTATCATTCTTTAAAAACATCGTGTTAGAGGAGCTGACATGTCCCCTACCCCCACTTAAAGGCAGTTGCCCTGACTAGCTACTGGGAATTTGGGAGCAGAGCTGGGCATCCAGGTGAAGTGATGTAACATTGAAGGCAGTTGGGCTCTAAAAAAAAAATAATAATAATAAGGAAAGCCCTTGTTTCTGTGGCCCAGCTCGCGCCCTGGGACTTCTGGGAAGGAAATGCTTGGAAGAGAGACCTATAGTTGGGTGAGAGACACGTGGGGAGGCTGACAATGGCAGCTTTTATCTTGATGTGATATCTCCACTTGTCCCAGTGCCCCTGGGACCTGATTCAGAGCCCTTTTCCTACAGTTTCCCACCAGAAGGTGACTTAGGCCTATGGCAGCAGCCCTGCTTCAGGCTGGGAATGTACTCAAGAGGGGATGGGGGTAATTGGGGCATTTTATAAGGAAAAATAACCTTCTTCTCCCTGTGCACACTAAATCTATTAAATAGTCATTTACACTATGACTCTGTTTTCTCTTTTTGCACATAGATGACCAGACTCCTTTAAAGCGTGCAAGTTTGGGGGTCTCTGGGTACCCCTTGGTGACATGCTAGCAACAAGAAATAGAAATCAGAGTGAATTGTAAATTTTTAGCAAAATAGCCAAATTAGGAGGATATTGTGGGGCTATCACTGGGAAAACAGTATCTCAAAGAACCATAGTATTATAAGAGAAATAATATTTGACAGTCAAATGCTATTTACCTAATCCTAACTCTACTTTTTTTTTTTTTGTAGAACATATTTCAATCCATTTTAAAAAATGAACCTCATAGAATCCAGTTTAAATGATTCCTGGGGTAATGTAGAGAGTCCCCAGCATACTCAGTTGCAGAGGAGAGTTCTTTTGCCCAGGGGTAGAAATTCTGAGTAACTGACTCTGCATTTTAAACTCTTTAATAAAAATTTAAATTATGTCAGGAGTAAAATTGTTTCCACATTGAAGTTTTATTTATAAACCTTTAGGGCAATCTGTTTTTATTTCCCATCAACAGATTAATATGGAAAAAAAGAAGCATTTGACCATTGAAATTGTTATTATAATGCAGATGGTTTTGTTATAATGGGCTATGAGGTTGTTCTTGTCCAGATGGAAGAAATATATTATAAAAAATCACTGTTTGAAACTTTTAATATATGTCTAACCATGAACTAAAAAAAATCACTTTGACTCCAGATCTAAATATTTCCTCTTTACAATTTTGCCTTAGGAAAAACTGATACATGTGACTCAAATATTGCAGATTTTTGCCTCATGTGTATTTTTTATTTTATTTTTAATGTGACCCTAAAGAGAGGCTGTCAAACAAGGCAAATTGGTTTCACCAAGGTAATAGGGATATTTAACACAACATCTGTGGTATTAATTACAAATATTATAAAATTTGGAATAGTGAATGTCATTTACATAGATAACTGCTGTAATCAAAAAGCAACTGAGTTCTTAGGTAGTTCATTCTAAAGAAATATTTCATTACAAGAAATTAAAAAAGAAAACCCTCTAAATGGCAATATTTTACATTTATTCCTTAATTTTCCATCCATGTTAATGTGCATTTTTAGAATTTAGTAGTCCATTTTCCTTCTAAATCTCATATCCAATATTTTACCCATTACGTTGCTTCCTGAAATAACTACAGTGGAAGTGCCAGGATAAAGGATGAGAGATAGTTTGTGGTTGGTGTATTGAAACTGTTTCTGAAAATAAGTAAGTTCCATGTTATTTAGGCCTGGCCATTTGGTAGAATTCATTTGTGTGTGAACTAGTCTGTTAGTGGTTCTTTGAGTAGGTTTGAGTCCCTCCAGGTACTCCCATTTTCTAAAGAAAGGAACCGGGATCCAAGGTGCAGCATTCAAAGTTCTTTTTTTTTTTTTTAAGATTTATTTATTTATGCATACAAGCTGGAGTACAGACCAGAGGCGTGGGGCCATGAAAGGGTTCACCAGAGACAGAGTGGGGAGCAGAACAGGCAGATTGATAGAAACACTCTGCTGAGGGGAGCAGTGGGCGAGGCAGGAGAGGTCTGCAGCGCAGTGTGGGAATCTCCCCTGTGGGGCATTGAACTCTCACATAGCTCCACAGTGCACAGCCTAACCGCTGCGCCACTGGGAGGCCCAAGGTTCTTAAGTTGACTGCAGGATAATACTCAGGTCCCAGAGTCTGCCCTCCGCTCTGCTCACAAGTGCCTCACTGGCACAGCAAACATGAATTCTTATCATTCATAAATTTGTTTGTAGCTTCCCCTCTTTATGGGCTGTTCTTCCTTGTCCTCTACCCTATAAGCATGTTCATTTTCAAGACTCAGCACAGATTCTCTCTACTCTGAATCCTTTCCCTACTACATTCCAAGCAGAATTCAGTGCTGCCTCCTCCATGTTTCCACCATACTTCTAGTGCAGTGGTGAGTTGAAGTCAACTTTTACCTATGTATAAAAACAGATTATTAAATATTTAGAATTTTTCAAGATGATTTTTAAACTTCTTAGAGTTTGAAATCAGCCACAGTGGAAACATTAATATCATACACATTGGCAAACAGACTTTTCCCACTCTTAGCCTGCTGATTTCTCAGCACTCCTTTGCTATGCATATGACTTTGTGATAACATATATCCTATTGCCACTCATGCTTAAAAAAAAGCAGTCCCGGGGCCTCCC
This sequence comes from Scalopus aquaticus, assembly GCA_004024925.1. NCBI lineage: Eukaryota > Metazoa > Chordata > Mammalia > Eulipotyphla > Talpidae > Scalopus > Scalopus aquaticus. Next base: position 116,794 of record PVIJ01002255.1, on the reverse strand, counting down.
TGGTGGCGCAGTGGTTAAGCGCTGCGCTGTGGAGCTGTTGGCAGCAGCGATGTGAGTTCGACGCCCAGCCGGGGAGAATCCCACATGGTGCGGCAGACCTCTCCTGCCTCGCCCGCTGCTCCCCTCAGCAGTGTACTTCTGATCTGCCTGTTCTGCTCCCCACTCTGTCTCTGGTGAACCCTCTCGCCGCCCCACACCTCTGGCCTGTACCCCAGCTTGTATGTATAAATAAATAAATCTTTTTAAAAAAAAAAAAAAGCAGTCCCTCCTATGAAATTGTGATTACAGGGAAGAGAGTCGTCTTCATGCGTCTACCTCATAAAACTCAGGAAAACTGTTTGACAAATCAAAGGTGGTCAATGAATAATTATTTCACTGGAAAATAAATATAACTTTTTAGACATGTAGGTGTTTTATTCTCATTCCTAATGAGACAGTAGACCAAACATAATCACTTACATGTTATTTCCAATTCTACATTAAGTATAGTACTATGCTATAGTTTTGCTGTGGAAATTAAGCATGATCATGACTAGAAAAATTATTTATGAACAATGAAATTCTCATTAAAAAATGTCTAAGAGCTATTGTTAATTTTATTATGATTGAGGCATTTTCTCAAAAGTAATCAATGTCCCCACTATGTAAAAACTCTAATAAGCAATATCAAAATTAATAAACTATTTATTATACACCCTTCAGAAAATATATCTTTTTGCCAATGACACACTTTTTATTTAGTGTGTGTGTGTGTGTGTGTGTATTTAAATTAAACTAAAATTCTATTGGCTATATCTAAGTTGCTTGGGTTGCTTAAAGAGAGGAGCACTATGGAGGAGAGAGGGAGTAAGTGGTCATTTTGTGTTCTAGATACAGCCCACTGCGGTGTGCTCTTAAAAATGACCTCTACATAGGATTTATTTCAAATACTGTTTTCCACAATCAAATGAAATATTTTAAATTTTGAGATAAACAAAGTACACACATCAGTTTTAATGTTTTATTGCATATATTAAAGCATTACAACTAAATAGCCTATCTGGGAGTTTTTTGGAGCAATTTTACATTAAATTACTATGCAAATGTTTAGAATGTTTATGATGAATTTTTGATCAAATCAAAAGTAGCGATCCTAATGCCAGTTGAAACCTGAATTTATGGATTTATTTCATATGATTCCAGAAGTTTAGCGAAGAATAAGAACTTTTTGACGAATTCTTACTGACAGCTTGTTAAAATTAGGACAAGCCTACTGACGTAGGGAAACATCTCTGTCATTTTATCAGGCAAATAGGAAGACTAAATCTACTCAAACTTCAAGTTGTCTAAAGGAAATGCAGAGAAAGACTGAGAAATAAGGAGATGTAAAAAAGTTAAATATGGTTTAATTCATATGATTTATTCTGATAACTATTCTTATTTATGAAGTTCTTAAAACTATATCTTAGACCTCTGACCTAAAGCCTTGCTTATATTTGTTTCTATTCTTGGTGTTTCACTACTTCCTCTTAGAATTTTTTTAAGTCACACATGACAAAGACTAGGCAACCTGTGATTCCAGAATAGAATCTTAAAATCATGTGATAGTCATGGTATAAAAGTAATGATGCAGTGATAGTTTAAACAGGAGAGAAACTAAGTCAATAAAAAGTTCTTATTAATCATGTTAATTTATTTCCCTTAAGGAAGGAGAAAAAATTAAGGGCAGATTAACAATTCTGTTAGTAGAGTCTTAAAAATACTTTTATCTACTTACTGCAAGAGTATTTTTGGAATTTAAAGCTGTAGGGATAATATGATAGAAGAGATAGAATGAATGTCTGTGTAAATATAGTTGATTTTTAACATAAGCAGTAGATTTAAAGTGGTGTCATTTTTCTCTAAAGTTATGAACATGAAAGCTATGGAATCTTTTCCTGTAAAAATCTATAGAAAATCAATATTGTTCATAATTTCACAGAATATTATCAGTAGCTGTCTCAAACCATTCTAAATGGACTTACAAAATAGGATTTAGAACCAGATGACTCCAACACTTTTGCAGAAAATGCATGCTGTTGACCAGTATGTTCATTCTATCAGTGAAACTGGAATCCATATTTTAACAGAAAATGTTCTGATTTTTAAAGATGGACAACTAAAACAAGTCAACACCTATGTGAATGCAAAAGGCACATTTACAAGCTTAACATATTGTGAAGGTCATAAGCATCTGATTCTTTACATTGCCTGTGTCTGGGAGGTTATAGGAGAAATTCACACAATCTTGTAGACTTGGAAACTATATAAAAATATTTACACCAGTTCATAAGTAAAATGACCATTCAAAAAAGCTAAATATTGATAGTTTACTTTTTTCATATCTGTGGCATCAAGTATGTATAGGATTTTACTGCTTTTCTACCGGAACAACTTCTGACTCCATATTTCCCTGGATCTTTGGGCTTCAGCATGACATCAAGAGCCAGATGCTGTGTTTATTCGTAGCTACTTTGGTATGGTTGATTTTAGGACCTCTCATTTTATCTCCTTTCTTAGCATAATTGTACTTTTAAAACATTTCAGTGCTTGCCCTAGAATTCACAGTATACATTTTTAACTAATCTAAATCTACCTTCAACAGCTCTATACCACATCACATTTAGGACTGGTACCCTCTGACCCAGAATTCCCAACTCACCCCCCCATATTATGTGGCATTAAAGCCCTTCATTTCACTTTTACAGATGTTATCATCAACCAATAAATTGTTACTATTATTGTTCAAAACAAATGTCTTTTCTATCAATTAACAAAATATCAGTGAAAGACTACATTAGTTTGAAAAATTCCTTTGAAGCTCTTTTTTTATGTAGATCTAAGAATGTGGCATTTTTTGGATCAAGCTACTCGATCTTTTTTTAATGTATTATTTTTAATATGTAACAATGGTTTGAAGCCTGTAGATGATTTGTGGGTATAGATTCACACCACTTTAGCTCTGTTAGAACTGCATGCCCACCACCTAAACACACATAATCCTCTACAATAATACATAAGACCTCATCCCCATTTTGCTTCCCTCGCCCTGTCATCGCCTCAATTGTAGAGTCATATTTTTGGGTTTATTTTAGCTCTGAATTTTTGTTCTGTTTTGTTTCTTTATATTCCACATGACAGAATCAATCTGTATTAGTCTTTCTCCTTCTAACTTATTTCTCTTACCATAATCCCCTCCAGTTCTATCATGTCATCGCATATGGCAAGAGTTCTTTTTTTATAATTTAGTAATATCCCATTATTTATATATACCACATCTTAATCCACTGATCTGTTGTTGGCCACTTAAATTGCTTCCATAACTTGCCTATTAAAAATAGATTGCCGTGAGCATAGGAGTGCATACATCCTTACAAATTAGTGTTTTTGTATTCTTCCAATACAAATATCTAGAAGTGAAATTGTGGGGTTGTAGTGTAGATATATATTTCATAGTTTAGAACCCCCATACTATTTTCTACAGGGGCTGTACACCAACATTGTATAGGTTTTTGTTTCTCCACACCCTTTCCAATACTTATTGTTATTGACCTTTTTGATATGGGCCATTTTCATAGAAGTGAGGTGGTATCTCGTGGTTTTGACTTGCATTTCCCATACAACTGGTGTGTGTGTGCAATTTTTCATGTAGACTAATGGAAATATCACACTCCCAGACTTCAGATTACACTATAAAGCTATAGTAGTCAAAACAGTATGGTTTGGAATAAAAATAGATACAATGACCAGAGGCCTGGTCAGATACTGAGAGCCCAGAAATAAATTCATACTTACATAGACAAATTATAACAAAGGAATCTAAAGTATAAAATGGAGAAAGGAACATCTTTTTTAAAGCATGTTGGGAAAACTGGGCAACAACATGCAAAAGAATGAGAATAGACCACTGTCTCACACTGTATACAAAAGTAATTCAAAATATTCAAAATAAATTGAAATTTTGAGACTTTAAAACATTCTTAGAGGTAGGTAGGTCTTCTGGAAATAAATTCCCTCAATCATTTTTTTGTTTGTTTTTGTCAGGAAAAGTTACTTTTTTTTTTTTTTTTTACTTTTGGTGTAGAATTTCACTGGCTATATAATTCCTGGTTGGTGGGGTTTGTTACCCAAAATTTGAATACTTTACTATATCCTTTTCTTGCTTGCAATGCATTTGGTTAGAAGCCAGCTGTGAATTTCATCTTTGTCTTTCTATAGGTAAGGTGTTTTTTCTTTTGACTTCTAAGTTCTCTTTTTCTTTAGTTTTCTACAGATTGACTATCATAGCTGTAAACATGATGTAAGATTTTCTGCAAATCCCACCCCTGGTCTGGCAACAAACTAACAGATGATTTCCATAGTCTCTGTCTAGTATATAAAAAAAAGATTTCTTCAGGTAAATAGCCTTTCAACTAATAAGGAAGAAGCTGGATAAGGAAAACGTAATTAATGAGTACTCAGTTTTTGTATCTCTGAAGGGTATTCTTCAAAGGGGAGGGGACTGGATCTTGCATTGCCTCTTTCTAGCATCAGCATATTTTTTGGATGGGGCAGTTTAGAGATGGAAACCCATTCTATCAAGAATAGTTGTGTTTCTGGGCCTCCCTGGTGGCGCAGCGGTTGGGTGCTGCACTGTGGAGCTGTCGGCAGCGGCGATGTGAGTTCGACGCCCGGCTGGGGAGAGTCCCACATGGTGGGGCAGACCTCTCCTGCCTCGCCCACTGCTCCCCTTAGCAGTGTATTTCTGATCTCCCTGTTCTGCTACCCGCTCTGTCTCTGGTGAACCCTCTCACCGCCCCACGCCTCTGGCCTGTACCCCAGCTTGTATGTAAAAATAAAAAAAAAATAAAAAAAAAAAGAATAGTTATGTTTCTGGGCCTCCCCGGTGGCACAGTGGTCAGGCTCTGCGCTGTAGAGTTGTCGGCAGCTGCAATGCGAGTTCAACGCCTGGCTGGGGAGATTCCCACATGGCACGGCAGACCTCGCCTGCCTCACCTGCTGCTACCCTCAGCAGTGTGTTTACAGCGATCTGCCTGTTCTGCTCCCTACTCTGTCTCTGGTGAACCCTCTCGCCGCCCGATACCTCTGGTCTGTATGCATAAAATAAATAAATCTTAAAAAAAAGAATAGTTACATTTCTGTGTTGATAACTGACTTTTTCTGGCTATGTAAACTAAATTCAACTTATGCTTATTTGGAACAGCACAGAGTACTATCTACTGGATTGTTTCCTATGTTCCTTACTTTGATTATCTAATAAATTCTTAGTCTGACATTCTTGAGACATTATTTTTTAGTTAACATTGCCTAAATATGCTGCTGTTTGTTTTGGTATTTTTCCTGCTTGTTAGTCTGTTAGGTTTTCGAATCTGTAGTTTGGTGTCTATGATTAGCTTTGGAAATTTTTCTAACATTATCACTTCAGTGTTAGTTATATTTAGAATAAATACTCTTCTCTCTTCTACTTTGTTACTTCAGTTATGTGCATTTTACATGGTTTGAGATTCTCACAAATCACTCTTATTCTGCTTTTATCAAATCTTTTTTTCTTTAAATTTTAATGTTCATGTTTACTGATTTTTTTTTCTTTAGTCATGTTGTATCTATGGGTAGGTCCATCAAAGAAAGTTTTCTCTTTCATTTTTTTTTTATTTATAGCATTTCCTTTAATTTTTTAGAATTACCATGTCCCTGTTTATGTTATTCATCATTCTTGCATGATGCTTATTTTTTCCAGTAGTTTCCTTAACAAATGAATCATAGTTATTTAAATTCTCACATCATGTCTTGGTTAGGTCATGATTTCTTTCAGACTTTGTTTTTCACTGCTTATTAATGTGACTTTTAATTATTTCTTTGAAAGAGAGACATATTGCTTTAAGTAACAGGAACAGAGGTATTCAGAACTTTATTATGAGAGTTTATTAATCTGGGTGAGAGTTGGGGTGTGCTAAGGTGTGGGTTAGGGACAGAGGATTCACATCCTTTCATTCCTTTAATTACCATTCCCATTTTTTTTGCTGACCCTAATTGACTTTGGGTTTTCCTAAGTGTTCTTCCTCAAAGAGTCAATATCTAATTCCCCATTTAGATACAACCCACTGTTATACTGAAGTACTATTTACATGGTAGTAAACTATGGAGAAGGGATTGCATTTTATAACCTGATAAAATCTCAGATTTGGAGTGGCCAGGGTGCTTGAGCTTTAAATCCCATATTTCCCCAGTATTATAGCTTTTCTTACCCTTGCCTCTTCTCCTTGCTGGCTGTAATATTCCCAATCTATTCCTTAAAACTCTGATGTCTTTAAACTGTGTTTTTTGTGTATGTTTGTTTTTCAAGTGAGACAGGAATTCTGAAAGTGACTGGAATGTGAAGGGATCTTCCCCCAACTGAAGTAAGGTTAAGGCAATGTATTTTCCCCTAGAGATTTATGTGTCATTGAGAAGACTGTGGGTATATTTCATAGTAATTGCTCTTCCTCTTCTTTCACCCAGAGCCATAAGGGAATCTTTCTCAGATATCCATTATAAGAACATGATGTGGTTTCTGGGAGTAAAACCCATACAAATAGGACCACAGTTCCCACCAGTTACTAACTCTCAAGCCAGTCCACACACTCAACCACCATCAATTGAGAAAAAAAAAAAATTACCATTTAAATCAGTTTAAATCTCAGGTGACTTCTGCTGCAGTTTAACAGATTGAGACTGTCCCTCAACACATGGGCTTATCTTTCCAGAGTTCAGGGTAGCAGTTTTTCCTGCAACCTCAGTTCTCTAATGGGTACAAGAAAGTCAGTGGGTATCTATTCAGCTTTTGTTGTTGTTTTAACAAAAGGAATGACAGCTCCCAAACTCTTTACATGTTTGGAACTTAAAACAGTGAAATGATTACTTTTTTTTTTTTAAGATTTTTTTTTTTTATTTTTGCACACAAGCTGGGGTACAGGCCAGAGGTGTGAGAGTTCAACAGAGACAGAGTGGGGAGCAGAACAGGTAGGTCTGCTGAAATACACTGCTGAGGAGAGTAGTGGGGCGAGGCAAGAGAGGTCTGCCACGCCATCTGGGAATCTCCCCCGCCTGGCACCAAACTCGCGCCACAGCCGCCAACAGCTTCAGAGTGCTGCGCTAACCAGTTGCACCACCAGGGAGGCCCTAAATGATTACTTTTTAAATGTAAACTTTTACTAAACTCATGGGTCACTCACTCTACATATTCATGGAAGCAAAAATACAAGAATAAATTATTTCTTCAATCAGTTAAAATATTACACATAGGAGTATAAAGGAAACAAAAGTACCTCCTATGAAGATATGAATATAAGGTGGGGATTTCCCTTGAAAGACAACAAATGATTTATTTGCACTTTAAAAACAGAGTACATATATGTAAAAATAGGTAAGTTTACTTCAAAAGTATGTAAATATGCTTATTCACTGAGGTCAGCCTATAATATTCCTCATATCTAGGGCACATTGAATCTAATCATTTCTACAGTAATTACATTTACACTTAAGTGAAAGAAAGCACCATTCAATTTAGCTTTGAGGACATTAGCTGATTTATTCAAGGGTCAAAAAAGGAATGTTCTCCTGAAAACCAATGAATTGATTCAAGACATTCCATACACCATATATTACTTTTTTATAGCTAAGGAGTCCTTGATATTGTCAGGATTGTCAATAGTTTTTTATGTATGTGTGCCTGTACTACAGAAATTAGTAAAAAAAAAAAAAGTATGCTCTTTGACACTTTAACCATTTGTACAATTTATGTATGTGTATGAGTGTATACACTACAACTTTTGCATCTGCTCTTTCAAGATTTGAAAGAATTTCTCATCATGTTCTTGCAATATCAGTAAAATAGGTCAGACGTGTGTGAGCTCATATGAAAATAACTTAGGAAGAATGCCCACAGACTTCTCTTTAGCTTTTGAAATGTATCTATCCTGCTGAATAGAGAGTTTCAATAGGAGAATGAAAACCCAAGCTATTGTGTAGGTGTTTAAATTGTGTTCACTGACCTAAACCAAAATTGTTAACGTAATTCAGAGTCAGAAGTTTTGGCAGATGAGTGTGTGCCTGAAAAATGCACACTGTGTAGAATAGGGGATGACATATATTTATTCTCAACCAACTTATTAATGCAGTTGTGTCCTGTCTGTCCTATAAAATTCCATATTAAATTTTTGAAGAGGACATTTCTTTATAACAATATGATACATCTTTTGGAATAACATCATTTGCCATTGCACTAGGATATTCAAGTTTATTGCAGACTTGCTATTCACATTAGAAAGAAAAAAATCAAGATAGGATAGATACATTATGGACAACCATTGTGTAACTCATGAAAAATGAACAGTTAAAGGGAAAAGGATACAGTCACAAAAAGGAACAAGAACATTAGTGATATAAAGCAACTACTGTGATGTAAATTTAAGAATAAAGCTTACAATTTATAATTGTGTCTATATAAGCAATCATTTTTGGAGAGATAAATATGTATACAAGGAATCTGACTGATGTAGAAGTGGGATTCTTATCAGTCAGCAAAATGTACAGGAAAATTTTGTAAGTTACTCAAATGCTGCAAAGCCCCTAATTTCCAATGCCATTTGGTCTTCTTGCTCACATTTAAGTTGATTTGCACTGTGAACACATCCAGATAGCTATATATGGGTTATTTTGAAGGAATCACTTTTCTTAAGTCTGTTTCACCCCCACCCTTTTTTTCCAAACTGAAACTTAGAAGGAAGGTTTTTGGGGAAAAGCAGTGGCCTAAGCTCGAGGGAGGTAGAAGGCTATTAAAAAAAAAAAAAAAAAAAAGTCTTAAAACGCCTCCTTACTCCTTTATTCTGTCAGCAGCAGTTAAAAATGGAAAGAAGCCCAAAAGATAATTAAGATAAATCATATCCTGAAGTTTTATAATATGTTTGCCACAGGGTTTAAAACTTGTGATTCTAATTTTTTGAATACACTTCTATGATGCCTGACGTTTAGACAATTGTTTAAGAGAAGAAAATAACTGTGACAGTAAAAGATTAGCTGAACTATACTCTGGACATGGAGGAATGCAAATGAGAGTATGCAGTTGTAAAAGAGTGCATATAAAAATGCTGTGGAAACAAATAACCAGACTGAATGACTTTCAAACTAAGAAACTGGGTCAGAAATCAGATAGTGTGTGTGTATGTTTATGTGTGTGTGTGTGTAACAGCAGCATTTTGGTATCTGAAGAGTTTAAGTTTTAATATTATACACTGGTGTGTTTACTTTATATACAATTTGAATTTTTTCCCAAAATAACTTAAGGCAAGATAATAACACAGATAAGGAGCAGTTTCTAGCATCATAACTTAATCTAACATTACTCACATTGGGTGATAATTACAGATCATTTGTTCATTTGAGTGTCTTCTTTGCATCTTAAAAGAGTGTTTGAGGCTTTAACAAAATCTAATATAATAAAGTTCCCTGGGAGGAATATTCACAAAATGCACTAGTTCTGTTCATCTTCTTTTTTTTTTTTTAAGATTTATCTATTTATGCATGTGAGAGCTGGGGTATAGGCCAGAGTTGTGTGTGGTGAGAGGGTTCACCAGAGACAAAGGGAGCAGAATAGGTGGATTGAAATACACCGATGAAGGGAGCAGTGGGTGAGAAAGGAGAGGTCTGTTACGCCATGTGGGTTATCTCCCCGGCCAGGGATCGAACTTGTGCTACAGTGGCGGTGATAGTTTCATAGTGCTGGGATTTAACCCCTTGTGCCACCAAGGGAGGCCCTAGTTCTGTTCATCTTATCTAACCTAGTGAGTAAAGAATCCCTGTCAAAGGAATACTTAGTAGAGGGGTGGTTTGCGGTTCGTGACCTAAGAAGTCTTGAAAAGATCAGTAACTTTAGGAAAACACAATTACATATATTTCAGTTTGGGTTTTGGGGCTTCATATATATTCATTTGGTCTTTATACATACATGCATGCATACATACATACATACATACATACATACATATATTAACATCACAAGCTCATATTTTCCTATTGTTATATATGTTGAAAATATTCTCAATTTTCAACATCTATTATCAAAGGTTAGCTTGAGTCACATGAAACGTTGCCCTCTTCATTGCCAATTTTTCCAGCAAATCTCAATTTAGTCTCATTTATTTTCTCTTTTCTTTATGATCCTGTCCACTTACAAGCCATTGACCTGAAAGACCCTTTGCTCTTTAAGTCTAACCAGCCCAGGCTCACCAGTGTGGACACACTGTTCCTGAGTCTGAGAGTCATCTTAACAAGGTATGCTTCAAGGGAGTTCTGGACTCCTAATCTGTCCTCTTGTATGCTGGCCTCCTGAAGCTGCTTTTAATGGTTTGTAATCTCACCATTTTACTGCCAATTGAATTACAGGAATGTGGATCAATTTCTGTTTCTTGCAGCTTGTTTCCGTCTCTTTTCTACTAATGTCATCATATGATTTTATCCTTTCTTTTGTTGATATGGTAAATAATATTGATCAATGTGTGTATGTTGACAATCACTGAGTCCCTGGAAATATCCAAATTGGTTGTGATATGTGATCCTTTTAATGTATATTGAATTCACTTTTCTAAGATTTTATTGAGGACTTTTGCATCTGTGTTCATTGAGAATATTGGTCTATAGTTGTTTCTTTGTGTGATATCCTTGTTCGCTTTTGATATTAGAGTAGTGTTAACTTCATAAAATGTGTTTGGAGGCATTCCCTATCTTTACTTTTTTGGAAGAATTTGAGAACAGCTATTAATGATTTGTAGAACGCACTAGTGAAGCTATCTGGTCCTAGGAGTTTGGGGAGATTTTTGATTACTGTTTCAATTTTGTTGCTTGTAATTGGTCTGTTTAGTCTGTCTATTCCTGACTTTTTGATCATGAGGATCATTATGATATCAATACATATATAAAGTCAATTTAAATGGAAAGATTGACATGATTGTTAAGATCTCTTAGAATTACCTTTGCAAAGTTAAAACTTTCCAAAAGACACTGGGTAGCTGTATTTCTGATTTGCTCTCAAGGATTTCAGTCTATCTCACTTTTTAGAAGGAAAGAGTGATTATCTTGTGGAAAATTTACCATTAGGATTTCCACAGACCTGTGGAATCTAAAATTTGGAAATTCAAACTTCAGCAGTGTTTTTTGCTTGATTTGGAGGATTATAGAAATCTCCTTATTTCTAAGTAGCTTACATCTTTCGCATTATGATTCTAGGTAGTAAGTGTTGTGCCCTCTGGTTCTTTAATCCTCAAATAACCTGACACAAACAAAAGAAAATAAACATACAGCATTTCAGAATCTTTATAAAGATCAAATATAGTAAAACCAGCAGTGAAAGAGACAACAGGTATTTGAGCTGGAGTGTTCATCTGCAAGACTATGTAAAAGTTAAAGTTGCATTTCATTTTGTTACTAAAGCAGAAGCTAATATATGCAGAATTTCAATATTTGATGCAAAAAATGTAATGTTGCTAATTTTTAGCCATTTAAATTAACTATAATATATATTAACAGCATTCCTTTTAGTTTAAGAACAATATGATATACATATAGAAGACAGGTTTTGAGGTCAACTCTGTCATTTCAGAGAATGATTATCTTAAAGTTCACTTGGGAATTGCAAGTTAGCAGTAAGAAAAAAAAACAGAACATTTATCTTCAAACAATATTAACAATATGTTAATATTTAAGAATCAATTGTCTTCTTTAAAAGTATCACAGTGGGATGCAGGACTTAAATAAAAGATGCCGTTTCCTAGAATACTAGTGTTTTATAAATCAATAGTTAACAAATGAAAGCAACACTTTACCTACCAGAAGGAAAGTGGTCAAATAGAAATTCTTTAAAAGATATAGCTGCAATTATATTCTGAGGAATTGTATGCAAATAATGAGGTTGAATCAGTTATTGTTTTAATAAAAAGGAAATGCCATGTAATATAGAAAAAATTCAGTTTCAAGGAGGAAAAAGCATGAACTTTCTAAAAAATTGACTACTAATAACATAGTCCACACACAAGAACAAGCACACACACATAGTAAACACACAAGTCCATGTACACACACAAGTCAACAAATTCAAATTTCAGAGACTGAACAGAGAAAAGTAATATTTTTAATTAAAATTTTTCTGAAATATTGATCAGTAGTGTATTTGTTGAGAAGATGAGACATGAAATACTTTATCCAAGAATAATGTTGATACTTTAGAAGCATATTTTCACACAAATGAGAAACTGGCAGATTATTCCTGTATATATGTCTAGATAGTAAACAATTTAGGCTTTGCAGGCCACTCACAGTCTCTGATCCATATTATTTTGTTTTATTTTTTAACAACCTGAAATATTTTTAAATTTTTCCTAGTTGAGAATGGAACATTCAAAGGCCAATGACCAGATCTGCCTATTGCTTTAGTTTGCCTACCCTTGGTTAGTAATCATGAAATAAAGATCTACATACCCTACCAACCAGGCATACAGCTGATGATATCTGATCAATGAACTCTTCTGATAAGATAATGAGTGCAAAAAAACAAACAACTCAATCACCAGGTTCTAGTATATCACAGATCGCTTAAAGAGAGATGAAATACCTGTAAACGAGGAACTTACCTGATTGGACTGTCATATGGAAATGCAATCAATACTATACATTCATTTGCACAATGTAGCTCATACATTTGATTCTATGTTTTTGTTCTTTTAGACTGCTTGCCCTCTTCTCTTTTAAACATAATAATAGTTTATGATTTTTAACATAAAGGAGTATTTTTTCCTCCTATCTTATTTAACATGACAGATGAAAGGAAAAATTTGGTAAGGAATCAGTAGTTATGATGTGATTTTTATTTGTTATTTTCCATATTCACTCCATGAAATATACCAAGAATGTCTACACTAACTTGCAATTAAAAGACTGATTTGCTTTCACATATTTTAACAAACATAGAATCATCTACATTATATCTGTAGAAAAGAAAGCAAAGGCCTTAATTGCTTTTACCACTTCCACCCCACAAATCAGATGAAATATTGTAAAAGATCATAGACAAACATGTATTTGTGACATTCTGAAATACCTTTTTTGGAATGCTAATTATAATCAGGATACACATTAAAATGTTTCATCTGGAGAATAATATATTTCACTTTAGATCATATAGCTTTCCAAGACATCCATATGCAAGACTGAGATTTCAATGACAGAGGAGGACATAAGAAAAGTCTGTTAATGGATGTTAAGATCCCCTGTGGATGCCATCTTAGTACTTTCTGATTGCTCTGGGTGAGACATTTTATGCAGGATGCGCCACTTAAATGGATGGGATACTAATCCCCAACAGTTTACAGTTTCCAAGCTAAGAAGGAAAAGAAGCAGAGAGGTAAATGACATATAAGAAGTGAAAAATATAATCAAATTAAAACTAAGAGAAAGCAAAAAATAAAAATTGAAATATGAAATAATTTCACAAATATATGAGATATACATTAACAATGTAAAAGTTTTATGATTAGCAACAGTATCTGAGCTTGTATTTTCGACCAGCTATAGATGATTTTTAGATAAAAAGAAAATCATTGTGAGAGTGTTACTAAAGAAATCATTCCTTAGATTATGATAAGTTTAAAAGACATACAGTTTTGTAAACCAATGTTATCTAAATAAAATATACAAATCCTACACAAAGTTAAAAATTCAAATTAAGATATCAAGTAAGCAATTTCTAGTGGAACACAAGATATTTTTTAAGCAATGTCAAAAATCAATTGATTCAGAATTTAAAAAAAAATATACTTTTCTTTAGCTTTAGATCAGCATGTTTATGAGACACTTTTGAAGAGGTGTTTCAATGGGATCTGTAAGTAGAACTCAGGGATTATATATTTTATTTTATTGTTGTCAAAGAAAAATTTCAGTGACATATGGAAAAAAGTAGTTTCTATTTATGACATAAGAAACCCTAATACATTAAGTGAAGTATCCAGGTTTAGTGGAATTTTAAAATGAGGCATCTTTTCCTTATTACTTCATTCTGCTGTTTAATGCACGTGGAAAATATTTGTGGTCACTGAACAGAAGCAAATTTTAAACCGTCATGTTTTAGTGGTTAAAATTGTTCCAGATATATGTGCAAGTGTTATGAATCATCACTAGATTATGGAACTGTTGAAAGAAGTGGAAGATGATGATGTGTACTTTGGCAAGACTCACTGTTTCAATAGTGGTAGAATTTTACAAAGATTATTGTTGATTCCAATTCAAGAGTTTCTTGAAGCAAAATGATTCGACATCCATATGAAAGGCAATTTAAAAATGGCAATGTGATATACATTTTGTCACCAATGTTAAATGAATATGGATGTGCTGAATTTGAAGGTACTGCAAAGGAAAAGTTTTGTGTTACCTAATTAGACAGGTATGGCAATCCATGATGAAATGTCAGTCTTCATATATTATAATGACTTTTTTTTAATAATTGTTGACATAAATGAATGGCAAATGACTTTAACTGTAACCAAACAACATCATGTAAGTTATCATAAAACTGAAAGAAAACTTAGAAAATATTCTGTTGATGTTGATAAATTCAGAGTTGCTTTTCAAGTTATTCACTTGAATTCATTGTTAAAAAAGTTGACACAAGAATTTTGAATTTATATGATTAGTTAAATGTAGTGTTTCTAATTATATTTTTGAGGTCCAATCAATTATTTTTAAATAGCCCCCTCATCAAATAAATGCAAATTTTATTTATTTATTTTTTTATTATTTAAAAAAAAATTTAAAGATTTATTTATTTATACATACAAGCTGGGGTACAGGCCAGAGGCGTGGGGCGGCAAGAGGGTTCACCAGGGACAGAGTGGGGAGCAGAACAGGCAGATCAGAAATACACTGCTGAGGGGAGCAGCGGGCGAGGCAGGAGAGGTCTGCCACACCATGTGGGACTCTCCCCGGCTGGGTGTCGAACCTGCGTGGTGCTGCCGACAGCTCCACAGCGCAGCGCTCAACCGCTACGCCACCGGGGAGGCCCTAAATGCAAATTTTAAAAGAAAATATTTTTTGATGATCAATTCTTTATTAGAAAGTATATTTGGAAAAACTTGGACATATAGTTTTATATATTCAACAATAAATTTAATAAAATCTAAAGAGACCTAAGGTATTTCTGATGAAAATTCAGCCTCTACATTGAGATGTGCTGTAATTATATACGATGATAGCATAAATTTCAAAGGCAGTACAAAAAACAAAATGGTTCATTAAAGTTTTTATATTGATTCTTATTGAAATTATAATACATCGCACATACTGGATTATGTAACATGTTAAAATTAATTTATTTTTACTTTTCAGTGATGTGATTATAAAGTTTGAAATTACATGACTCACATTTTATTACTATTGGATAGAGCTATAAGGAAGTATAAAGCATTATTACTTTTACTTCTCAGTAGTAAACAGATCAAAGAAGATATCTCAAGAAAATTTTTTAAATATCTTAAACTAGTAAAAATTAAAAGATGTGTTTTGTGGGATGGATGCAGTGAGAGCAGTGCTTAGAAGGGAGTGCATAGCACTGAATGCTAATATTAGTAAAGAAGAAACATTTAAAGCCAGTGATCTAAGTTTCCATCTTGGCAAAGTTGAAAAAGAAGTGCAAATTAATTCCTAAGTAAGCACTAGAAAATAGATAATATAAATTAGAGAAGATATCAATTATCAGTGAAATTAAAGTAAGAAAATAAATAGAAAAAAGGTCAATGAAACCAAAGGATGATTCTTTGAAAAACTCTCTAAAATTGTTAAGTCTCTAGTTTAAATAACTAGGGGGGAAAGAGACATGACATAACCTCTTCAGTTGTGATTAGATTAAATTTTAGCAAATTCTTTATAGATAATCACTTACCAGACAAATCTCCTACTTGCCTATTTGAAAACAAAGCTAAGTCCTATGGTCAATTTGTACTCTCTTAGATCATATTTTATCTGTACTGTCTGTATGTGTGCTCCTATATAAAATAATGTGTATATCTTAGATACGTACTCAAAATGGAAAACATTATATACATTTAAATGAAATATTCAGTGCTAACTAAAATATAATATTTATTAATATTTATTAAATGATAGACAATGGTATTTCCTTGCAATCCTTACAAATAAAATCATTAACTTCACTTTTAAAATGAGGAAACTGAGGCTCAGAATGTTTCGAGAACTTGCACGAAGTCCCTCTTCAACTAAGAGTGCTGCTTTGATTTTTTAAAAACTTCAAACTTCTTTTCAACTGCACTAATCAGCTAAATATTTATTTTGTTTTGTTGCCTTTGCAGTTGTTTAATATGACCTTAACTTTTGTGAGGCATCTCCATTGAAGAAAGAAATAAATCCTACTACACCACATTTTATGCTGCGGGCACTATGTAATGGTATTGTGATTTTAGCATTAACCGACATAAATGTGCAAATATGTAATTTGCTAACAAAGGCAAGGTTTTCTTAAATTCTTTACTCATCTTGTGGAAGATGTTCGATATTATGCAGCACAAATCATTATAATAGATTAGAGAGGCAGAGTATTGCTTAATAGTACTTTTAGTACGTTATAAACAGTAAACACAAATAATATCCCAAATAAATATTTGAGGCTCTTAAACTGCCTGTGGCTCAAAGACGGAATTATGCCTACAGCTTTTATTTGCATCATAAGACCAAAATGCTTTTAAAGGGTATAATGATGTTGAAAGTAAATATAATCTTGATAATGATTTTTTTACTTAAAAGAATAATCACAAATTTAGGTGACCTAAACAACATGCATATTTTAAAGTATTAATATGCTTAATGTACTTCCTCTTCCTTCTACCATAATGTTTGTCTGACAAGCTTATTTTTTATACAATTTGGAAATACCACAGAAAATTCTTGACGTATTTATGTAAAAAGCTATATGATTTCTCATATCTACATCTGGTTCATTTAGTTTTCCCTCACTTTTCTCCCCCTGCATCACTCAGAAAAATGTATTTCATTAAAATTCCGTAAGTCTCAAAATCTTAAAATTTTGGATTTCTTTGTTACTCAGCTAGTCTCGTATTTACTTATTTTTAAAATTCATTTTTAAAAAAAATTTTGCATGGAAGAACTGGGGTATAGGCCAGAGGTACTGGCAGGGAGGGGTGGGGATGGGGTGAGAGGATTCACCAGAGACAGAGTGGGGAGCAGAGCAGGCGGATTAAACAAAATCCACTGCTGAGGGGAGCAGTTGGCAAGACAGGAGAGGTCTGCGGCGCCATGTGAGTCAGCTCCCTGGCCGGGGATCAGACTCAGGCCATCATGGTGCTAGTGCTGAGACTTAACACCTAGGGCACCAGGAAGCCTCTAATCTCACACTTAAAAACTAGATCATGCCTTTCCTTACATAAACTATTTTCTTTCTTTATCTTGTTCACCATCTCCCCGCTAATCCTAAATTCTTCAGTGATAATATCAGAATTCCTGAAAAAAACAAAATCCCCGTTCTAAGGTGTGTGTGACATCAATGTTGGGATATCAGTTTAATTGCCATGTAAACATGTGTGAAAATGAATACAATGAACAAGTGGAGACCCAGGTCAAAAAATTCTATATTCATTCCTTCCATTAGAAGGAAAAAAAAAAATTGACACAACGTTGAAAATGAATGTTCAATAGGGATAACTCAAATTAAACTGGAAAAACTTTGCCACAAAGCACCCAAAGACTTGAAAAGAGTTTGCTCTTCTCTGGGGAAATGCACGCATTTTTGTTGACATTAGATATATTATCTCACATTTAGCTGGTGAAAGGTGATCCTTGACCTCATATTCTTCCATGGCCCATAAACTTGTTCTTTTCAGACCCTGTGGAGTTTTAACATAGGCATAAGCTGCACCTCAGTCATCCTTTAGTGGGGTCCTTTGTTCTTTTTGCAGGGTGAACCCTAGAGAAAAATGTCTTTACCCATTAATTTTTATTATTGCTGAACTCTTCATTTCTAATAGTAGTTTGCACTATCTGCAGGAAAGTGCAAGACAGAATTCATACATGCATGCAGATAGCTGGATCTCTATCCATATCTGTATCCTCTGTTCTTTAAAGAAGTGAAAGTACAAGCAAATTAGGGTAAGTGTGGAATTTGACCTGTGTGGGGTAACTTACCTCCCGCTGACCAGAGAGACTCTTAGAATGAGAATCAGATGAGATTCTTTTTTATAGCCTTCAGTTTTACAATGCAGAGCATTATTATTAACAAATAATACTAATAAATGTAAAATCTAGCTGGTCTGTCACACATGATGAAAGAACCTAATTTAGATTTATCCTTGTAACATAAACTTCAAATTTTCTTTGTTCAATTAAATTTGCAAACCTAATGTTGCATCAACTTTTACTTAAGCTAATTCTCACTTCTTTTTCTCATTTGTATTTAAAAAAAGCTCGGAGTGTTGAAATCCTATCCCTATTTAAGCATATCTCTTCCAAGAAAACTACTTCCTTGAATTGGATTATTTGCTATACAGTACTTTATTTCCTCTTCCTAAATATTTGATAAACATTATCTGGAACCAATTAACACATTGATCATTTCAATGTTTATTAAAACCCTTTTAAAGACTTTTAAAGAAGAAACATGGTTGTATTTACCAACATTATATAGTGCATTAATCTAGGACATCATGCAGAGAGAAAAAGACATTGAAGGCATAATTCATTAGTTGTATAAAACAGAGTTTCGTTAGCAGTTTGGTGAAATATTCTCAGAATACTGTTATAAATATAATAACAATTTTCTGGTAGAGAAGTCAAGACAGCTGAGGGAATTGGTAAGGAGTTATGGGTGAAATTCTCAAAGGGTGCTATAGAGCCCCCAAGAAAGGGCTTAAATGCACTGGACCGAGGTAAGCAGCTGCAATTGATTTAGCAAGTAATAATGCAGAACATAGGGGAGAAAAGAACAAAGGAACACGTCACACTTCTGTCCTGACTTTGGTGTTTTTCTGAAGGCCAAGGACATAATTCTGCCAAACTTTTGAAATACATTTTCTTCTTAAAATATATTTTTATTTCACGTTTTGACTACTCAATTGTGTCAGTTTTAATACATCCATTTGATTGCTGCTCTCAGAAGGGCATGAGACTACCTTACGGAAGGGGAACTCGAGGCTTACTTCTCCCCCTTTCTGTCACACACAAAGGAATGATTCTCATCATTGGCTTCACCTTCTCAAGGATGAAGGTATTGAAGTCAACCACTTTGTTCAGTACTTTGTGGATGGATCTTGACAGTGACAGGACTAGAAGGAAGCCATGATATGTGGTATGGCTAGAGCTCTTACCTTTGCTCTTGGAGACAGTTATAACTGGTATATCTGACAAAACACAGCATTACTTTACAGCCCCATATGTTAAGAATGATTTCATGCAGTCATTTAAGCAGAACCTTCCTTGGCTGCTGAAATCCAGCAGGATTGTTTCAGAGGCTGGAGAGTCACAGTTCTTTAGGTTCAGACAGCTATGGTGACCTCTTCAAATGCCTCAAAAAGATTAGGCTGTCACACCTTGTCAGGTGGTCGATGCTTTCAGAATGTTATCCTACTAGAAGATTAAAGTGTTTTCATTGCTGCAGAATTTCCCCATACACATATTTCAGCTTTAATTTCCGCTTTTTGCTCTATCTGTCCTTTTCTCTATGCAAACAGAATGTGTCACTGTTTATAGATCACCTCCTGCAGCATCAAACCAAGCCACCACTGGTTAGACTCTCTTCTCAGTCTAGAACCTTCTCAGCCACATACTAACTCCACCCTCTATTGAAATCTTGATTGTCATTCAAAGTTCAATTCACATGTCATCTTAAAAAAGAAATCAGGAACCAATAATTCCAATTGAATTAGATGTCATATATCTTATATCTGCATATGCACACACTCTCTCTCTCTCCCACACACACACACCCACCAGCCACACCCTCACATACACAAATACATGAGTATTTTTTCTTTTTGCATACACTGAATGTTGATAAGTTACCTGTGCTCAAATCAGGGCTGCTGAAGCTTAATAACCATATGATCTGGATAGGTTATATAACCTTTGTCCCTCAGCTTCCTCATCTGTAAAATTTAAGAAATAGTACCTCAGAATTTTTAAGACAAGGCCTCCCCGGTGGCGCAGTGGTTGAGCGCTGCACTATGGAGCTGTCGGCCGCCAGCGA
Source organism: Scalopus aquaticus (assembly GCA_004024925.1). Lineage (NCBI taxonomy): Eukaryota > Metazoa > Chordata > Mammalia > Eulipotyphla > Talpidae > Scalopus > Scalopus aquaticus. The sequence continues at coordinate 96,489 of PVIJ01002255.1, read as the reverse complement.
TGCAGGTCCAATGCCTGGCCAGGGAGATTCCCACATGGCGCGGCAGACCTCTCCTGCAGACCTCTCCTGCCTCGCCCGCTGCTCCCCTCAGCAGTGTATTTCTGATCTGCCTGTTCTGCTCCCCACTCTGTCTCTGGTGAACCCTCTCGCCGCCCCGCGCCTCTGGCCTGTACCCCAGCTGGTATACATAAATAAATAAATAAATAATTCTTTAAAAAAAAAGAATTTTTAAGACAATCCAATCAAAATTATGTGTGTAGGCAGTTAGAGGCATGTTGGGCATAATCTAAGTTTTGTATAGTGTTAGGAATTATGGTGTTGTTGGCACTTACTGTCTTATAACTACTGATTTCTTGTACATAATGTACTTGTCAATCATATGAAGTTCTGAGAATGTAGCATTGTCATCTTAATTATGTGTCTTCTATAACACTTAGTGTATTTCCATATACATAGGGGTTCTTGAACACACATGATAAATTCAGTCCCTTGTAGTTTAATTTTGAACTCTCTGAGAGTAGAAACTATCTCTGTATCTCCTTATTAATGTTTTACCATAAATAGTCATAAGTGCTGTTTCAATGAATAACTGAGAGCCTTAAGGAAGAAAACATCTTGCTGTTCAATATTTTATCCAATACGCACTTACCTGCATACTCCCTTTGCCCAGCATGTCTTGCAAAAATATAACACATAAAAGCAAATGACATTCAATGGCAAGTTTGACTAACATTTGGAGAGGTAAGTAAAGGGGCCTCTATAATGGTACAGAAAATTCTTCCTCTTCATTCAGTGGAATAAGTGGTATTTAAAAAAGAAAAGACTTAGAGAAATGCATAATGGGTAAATTATAAATTGATAGGTATTTTGCATGGCTTAGGTTATAAACATAATTTCAGTACTTCTTGGAAGTTCAATATTTTCAAGTTGGGAAATTTTTGAAAATGAACTTGAGTACATATAAATCAAGTTTCAAGCAGTAACTTGGAAAAAACATCTTTTGAGAAGTTAAACATGAGGCTGTATGTGTGTGCACATAATCACTATAGTATTAATCTGTTTACAATACAGAAATACAAATTATGTAATAGGTTATATACTATGTATATAATTTATATAGTTTACATATGTAAAGTTTTGAGAGACATTTTAAAAAGCACCTCAATTTATCCTACCTAAAACAGCTCCACCAAGTCAGTTTTATTGTCGCTGTTTTACAGATGAAGTGGTTAGAATAAAAGAGTTGAAGTCAAGGTCCCCTGGTATTCAGTGGCAACATTGGGTGTCAAATCAAAGCCCACACAGTTCTCTACTATATAACATTTTTAAATGACTTAAAGGAAGTGTTTTGGTTCATAAGCATGATTTAAGTCAAGAAAATTTAGAGAGCATATTTCTATGCTGCTCCAATTGATTTCACGTAACCATTTTATAGCAGTGATTCGAATAATAGTGAAATATAGAAGTAGCAATAGTCTATCCTTTGAGAGTAGAAAATACCACCCAAAAGGCTCTTTTCTCAAAATGAAGATTTGGGATTTGAAACCTCATAAATTGCACTACAAACTTTTATTGCTCAGATGTGTTAAAGGTTATTCTGTTTTGAGACCCTCTTAATAGCTTTACCTGTTCTTTGCGAGTAGTAATGATTACTATTTAAGAATGAATTAACAACATGTACTGAATAATTATTGTGACACTCTGGGAGCCTCTACAACTAACATTTAACACATCGGCAGTGTTTATTCTAGTATAGACTTTTGCGCTGTATTTAAACAATTTACAAATTGAGAAGGCAGAAGAGGAGCAGGAAGACAAATAGTTGGCAAGGAGAAAACGATGAACAGAGCCCACAGACGAGGAAAAGGGAGAGGTGTTAAAGAAGCAGGCATAGGTAAAAAGAAAGGGAACAGCTGGGATCAAGAGATGGACAAAGTTCTAAACCTTTTAATACCTTAAAGTGGACACATCAGAAGCATTTTTTAAAACAAGTTTGGCATCACAAAGCACCCCTACTAGTGGAAGTAAATAAAGTGAAAGCTGTCATGTCACATATGTTCTCTAAGAATGCTGTTCTAGTGAGATGTTACTCTGCATACTTTTATTAGGTAAATTAGACTTAGAGAAACAGACATTTCCTGATTACTGTGAATCTGGAGTATTGTAAGAAAACATAAGAAAATGTCTTGGTGGGCCTCCCTGGTGGTGCAGGGGATTAAGTCTCAGCACTATGAAGTTGTTGGCAGCCACTGTAGCACTAGTCAATCCCTGGCCAAGGAGCTGACCCACATGGTGCAACAGACCTCTCCTGTCTTGCTGCTGCTCCCCTCAGTCACTCTGCCTGTTCTGCTCCCCACTCTGTCTCTGGTGAATCCTCCCACTTCCCCACACCTCTGGCCTACACCCCAGCTCTTGTATGCATAAATAAATAAATCTTAAAAAAAAAAAAAGAAAGAAAATGTCTTTGTAGTTTCGTAAGGTAACCCGGCCGAGTCCAAAGTCCAGTAAAGGTGGTGCCCCCTGGAGGGGGTTTGCTGATGAGAATGAATACCTCCAGGGAAAAATGCTAAGTTTGCAGTTTGAGGTGGAGAGTCTGATGAGAAATAAAAGGGACTGAAGGAGAAGCGAAAGTCAGTCGCCATGATGCAGGAATAGAGGACGCAGTCACCATGATGTAGGAAAAGAAGAAACATTTTTGAATCTTCAGTGACTTTAGGGCCAGCGACTTTGGAGGCTTTGCAAGTAGCCCAGTGACAGACACTGCTCCCAGTTTTGTTTTTACTGCAGTGGAGGGAAAAAGGCAGAGGCCGGAAGCAGGCGCCTTCCTAAAATGCATGAGTGTGGTCTGTTGGGCAGTCCGGCCTCTGTAGATGCTGTTTTCAGTGTTGTTGGTCTGGTGCTGTGCTAGGGGACCATGGCAGTTTCGGGAGCATCTCCAGTTGTGTTCTGTGTTGTCTTCTGAGTTGGAACATGGCCTACACTCTGGCTGTTGCATGTCTGCAGAAGCAGGAAGACACCATTGTGGAAATGTGCCCTATTGTTTGGAAGAGGAGCTCCACATCAGCAGTGGCGGGAAGACGCCACCTTTGTTACTTTTCTGGGACTTAAAGAACTGGACATTGCTTTAAGTAAGGTAAACGGCCATATGTTGACTTTATTAATTCTTTGCTTTTCCCTGTTTGTTAAATAAATCCCGTTGTTATTGTTTCCTAAGCCTGAGTAGTCTTACAATTGTGCGCGTGGGTGCAGAACCAAGATGGGATAATGGGTAAGCAATTTGGGCACTGCCTTTGGCCAAATTTTGAAGTCCCATTTTCCCGGTATCAATAACACATTCTCTCAGAATGAGAAGAAATTCCAAGGTAAGAATAGTTGCAATATTAAACCCACACGGTTAGGACTTTCTAGTCACTTCCTTTGTCTCCTGCCATTCTAATTCTTCAAATTTGATTTTCTGTTCCCTTTTTTAATCTCTTAATTACACACAGTTTACATTCTTTCTGCATTCTATGCTCTCTTTCTTCATTTTAGATTTTGTCTTTATTTAGTTTTCATATATTCTATAGCAAATTCCACAGCACACAGCATCTGTAAGATGTAGGGTTTCCATGCTTGGAGATAGTTAGAGATAGCACTAAAATCATACTGAAGATAATTGTATCTTTTTCAAATGACTGAAAAAGATTACTTTAGGGTCATAAAGTATCCCAGAGTCATTCTTAAATGTATTATCTTCCCTATTATTTGTAATTTCTTTCTCACAAAAGTGGGAAAATTAAGGAATTGAGCTTTAGAGTAATTCAGAATTCAGGTAAGTGAAAATGTATTGTAATTGTGTATATTGTAATTGGAGCATCATTTCCTTAGATACAAGAATAGAGTAAATGACCTCTTCTAATTTCCTGTCTATTTCAATTGTAAGACTTATGTGAACGACAGTTTGGAAAGTTTCAAGTTTTTTTCGTACCACTTTTTGAGGATTGCTTTCTTTTAGTTACATTTTAAACTTGAATTTTCTTTCTCATATTAAATATCTGACTTAATCAAGAACTTAAAAATGATTACAATAATTTTTATTCATATACTATTAAGTATAAAGCACTTTTTAAAACTCTGGTGAGTGTTTGAGGACTCTAAATCCAAGAGAATTTCAGATTACTGTACATTACTCACTCATACTGAAAACAAGATTAAACTAATTCACCTACTTTATAGAAAACACTAAAAGTGGTGGGACCCTTTAAATCTCTGAGTAAACAAGTTTGGACAACAGAGTAATGTGTAAAATTTTATGCTGATTTCAGATTTAATATTTGCTTAAAAGATGGGATAATGCAAAGAGAACTTTTCACAGGAGTTTTCAGACTAATGAAAGATTGCAGAGAACTGATAAGCAATTAAACCAGAAAAAATAAGCAGATTTTCACTGGTCATTATAAAGGAAAATGAAACCATTTTACTTTCTATCTGGAATAAACTACATAAGCATTTGTAGCTAACTTGCAATTGATTTCACCTGAGAGCAAAGACCTTTATAACTCACTGTGGCTTTAGTTTTGACTGAATTGTAAGGTTTTCCAGTTGCTTGCATAAAGCAGTTGATAATCTACCAATGAATACTGACTCGAATGTATACACATTTGCTGCTCACTCCGCTGTGGTTAAACTATACTTATCCTGGCCACATATTAAATGTTTAAAATTTGTGACTTTCTCTTTAAGAACTTTTGATCTAAAACACACATAGACTTTTCTAAAGCACATCTTCTTTTTCAAGTGTTAATACACATAATAAAGTATGCATGAACTCTACTACCAGTAGCAAATCTGCCACTTAATTTGAGTAGGGGGAAGTAAAATACCGCGTTACGAGTTTAGTAGTAAACAATAGGTCTTTTATATAAATAATGACAAAAAAAAATATTTTCAAAGACAAAGTTAAGAGTATGTCTTTTCTTTCATCTTTACATGTTATTATTAAGTCCAGGGAACTCAATAATACATAAATATTGACTTGAATTTGTTTCTATGGTGATATCAGTGTGATTGTTTAGAATTTTTAGAATTTTTTTTTAGAATAAACATTCTCTTGTTCTCTTTCTTTTGTTACCTCCACAGAATATTCATTGCCTAGAAAATTACAGAAAGTGACTTCTCTCAGCAAATGCATTAAATTAAGCATGATAATAACACACAATGTAGTTTTGGAGAGTTTAAGAAAAAACAGATTTTGAAAACATGGACTATTATGTTTTATTTCACTAGCAGTAGATTGTTTTTTTCATGATCTACCATTCTCATAAACTGATAAATATGAATAATCAGCATGAGGATAATGACCATAGTCCATCAGCATTTTGTTTCCAGTTGCTTTTCAAACTTACTTCAGTTTCCCAGTTTGAACAGCTGCTTGTGATCTTACTATTGTACAAACACAAAACACACTCCTACATTTGGTTTTAATAAATTCAGTTTTATTTTATATAATGTCAAATCAAAAATTAACAATAATTTCCAAATCTTCACCACATAAAGGCCAATATAACTCATTCTAGTCAACAAAAATGCTTTCTGTTCTACATACTGTCTTACAGGCAATCATTTGATTGATAGAATAACCCTGACCTAAATAATGTTTTTTATGATGTTTTGATTGGATTTTCTTAGGACTAAATAAGATCTTAAAAAATTTTAAGACAAATATTTCCTTGGGTTGTAAATCAAAGTTACACTTATTTTATGTGGGCCTTTTTTTTTTTCCTAATGTAGGAATATTGTTTGGAACTTGAGTCTCTGGAGTGAAAATATTCAAAGGGACTGCCTTGTATTACCTATCCTGTAAAAAAGAGTGAAGTATTGTGGCACTAGTATCTTTACTGGCCTGACAACTGACAGTTGATGAATTATATAAAGGATGCTACCTGTTTTAAATATTTACTATGAAGTGTCTATGTAAGATTGAAGCAGAGATGTATAGTAGGTAACAATCAAATCCATTTGGAAATACAGCTTTGAGAATCATAAACATATATACAACAATCAAAGTTATAGGAATGTATTGGAGGGGATTTGTTAAGCGAAATGAACTGGACAGAGAAAGAGAAATACCAGATTAAAAAAACTAAACCAAAACAACATCTTCAAGTATAACTGCAGAATTAAGGCTACTGGGGGGTAGGGAGGAAGGGTAAATGAGGATAGGAAAAAGTGAGGAAGGGCCCTGATGGTGTATGATAAAGAGAAACAGGTTCTCTGGGATAGGTGGTGTGTAATGATTCATATCGGAAGAGGTGGTGCTGTAAATGAATGTTACTCAAACAAGTAAAATTAAATGCCCAGAGTTATACTGAGAAATAAGTTAAGTTTAAAAAACTTATATGTATACTATATTCATTTGTTTATTTGATAGTATTCTATCATCTCCAGCCAACAAATTGTATAGTGAGATTAAGCCAGAGTTAGGTTTTTATGCAGGTGGTTTCTGGAAAACGATGCAAAGAATCAACACAGAAGAGTGATGGAAGTAATAAACTTTTTAGAGAACAGTTAGTAGAGGGGATGGAGTTTTTGTAAGAGAAGGGCTGCAGAAGAGTCAAGGACCAGAGATGGCAAAGATTTCATATAGCAAATGTTTAGAGAGCAGTTGAGTAAGAAAGGAAAAATTATTTTAGGTTATGGTCATATTGTGGTCCACAAAATGTAAGCTCAGAGGTGATTCACAAGGTGTAGGCAGAATTAATTATGCATGTGCTTGTGTTCTTGTGGTGATTTCTACTTATTTCTACTCTAAACTTCCTTGTATTGCATAATAGCTTCTTTTATGTGTCTTTATGTCTGTGAAGGTGGCACTTCTGGGTAGGGAAAATTGCTTAGTCCTAGCTATTCCTGGGAATAGAAAAATTTATAGTATGCATGGGTGCCCAGTATGTGCTTGAGTTGAATAAATGAATACTACCCATCCCTGCCATTCTAATGTCATTGGCAGTTTTTGCATATGTCCAGAGATGGAGCTCTTGCCATGGGAACTGCCTTTCTCTTATTCTTCAAAGTCAGCACAGAGGTTCTTCAACTCTTGTCAGACGGAATGAACTTTAGCAGTGGGTTTGCAGGGGTGTTCCTGCAGTGGATTGATTTATGATTACTTACAGTATATAAAATTTGAATGCTCAAAAATAATTGAAAGATATTTTTTCAAAGAGACAACAGAGTTTAGTGGGAGAACAGCATTAGGTGACAGGTCCATGGCATCAAATAATATTTCCTGGTTCTCAGAAAATCATACTTATTTTTATCATCATAAGTTTAAAATTTCATGTTGAATTTGCCCAAGCTAAAAGATTTGCATCTTTTTCATATCCCACCCCTTCCATTCTCATCAATACAACTACAACATCATTTTGCCCCATTAACTGCCACTATTTTTTCCTTGACTAAAATCACTTGCTTGGTTTGTAGGAAAGGAAGGGGGCAAAAAAGGAAAATGGGTCTCGTGGTGGTGGGTATGGCAGGGTAATATACATCTAAAAAGGGGCAGATGTATACCCTGAAATTATTTACAGTCTTGTAAACCATTATTACCTCAATAAAAATGATAAAATTAAAGGAAATTGATTTAAAAATTGAAAAAAATTCCTCTCATCCCACTGTGTTGCCTGTTTGAAGATAAGCATTTCCCACCCCACCAATACTTGGTATCCTTCTTTCATGTTTTTACCATTTTGAAAGGCAACCAACCAAGAAAAGAGTAAATTTTAAATTTTGTGATCTCTAAAAAAATGAGGGCAATATAATTGATTTATTTCAATAGAAAATTAGAAAAAAAATTTAATACACACATATATCCTATATGTTAAACATTTTAACCAAATATCATAAAAAGTCTTTATAAAGGTTTAAAGCAAACTAATTTGAGAATGGATCACAGTCTGAATATACCAGTTAGACTACAGGAGAGAGGCAACAAAGCAGACAAGATGTTTAATGAAGTCACGGTATTTTGTTACTTCATATTGTTTACACTAAGTTTTTCATATGAAAATAACACAATCACAGTAACAAAATAAAAAAATGTCATTATTAGTGAATCTGAATTGTTCTTTTCAAGCCAAGGAAAACATTTATATGTGCCCATATTCGAATAATTATATAGACAGATTCTGATAAATATGTCAATTTTAGTTCACTTTTCAAATATGATGTATAAAATTCTACTTTGCAGTATTAGTAAACTTTTTGTATGATTATCATTACATTCTGTGAAATACAAGCAGTAATAGATAATTAGTTTAAAATCATTCAACAACACAAATATTCTTCTAAATGTGACACATAATAGGCCTCATTCAACAAAGATGACAGTGCAGCTAGATCATTATTTCTGACATTCAGCAGTCAACATCCAGCATCATTGCTGAAGATGCTTTTCACAGTAGCTAAACACTCGAAAATAACAATTGTGGTATCAGAGCATTCATGAATAACGCATGAAGCTAGAATTTACATTTTTCATTAGTAAAACTGCCTGTTTTCTTCTAAAGAATGTTGTTTATTTGGGTAAATAATGCAAAGCCATGGCTTTTGTACGAATCCTGTACAACTGGAAAGTTTGAGTAATTAACTCCTGAGCCAGTGGTTCTGAAAATTTGAAGGCTCAGATTAACACCTGATAGCATCTAAAACTAATTGTTAAAAATGGAATGAACAGAAGGAAATTTCCTGTTAATCAATATATTATATAGATGTATTTTTTTAAGCATGGACTGGACAAAAACCCTATTGAGAAATGCCTCCTCCTTACTCTAGCACTTCTCCACTTGGTCAGTCACCAACAAACCCCAAGTATTTTTTATGGCGCCTGCTGTTTCTGCATGTAATAGAATAATGCATGAATATTTCTAAGTATATATAATGAACAATAACAGAAAAGCCACATACTTCAGTGTTAATCTGCAATTTCACAATACTTTCTAGGGCATTCTCTTGTCTATTTACATTCTTTCAGAAATATTCACTGACTCTCTTTAGGATGCAAAAAAACAAACATTATTTCCAGATTGCTTACTATTTACTCTTTGTCTTTTTGATTCTTTTTAATGAAAATTGATTTTCTACTCCAAAGTCCACTTCCTAAGTTTATAAGCTATAAGACCTTGTGCAAGCAACTTTACTTTGTACTTCTATTCAATAGTCTATATGGGGAGAGTGAAAAATCATTGGAAGATCAAATAAAAAAAATAGGCAGTTTTTGGGAATAAACAGCACAAGTATATAAGTGTTTGCTAAAGATTTTCATTTAGTAAATAGCTGTGCTCTGCTATCTTTCAAGAATATCCACAGGCTAAATATTATTAAATATAAATGAACAAACACACATCTAAATGCACACATTATGCACATAAACACATGCACATATTTTAACTGTACAATAGGGTTATGTTATCTTTTAGGGACATTATGGCCTAAAATATGCATGTCATTATGTTAATATTTTCTCTTGCTAACCTATATCACTGAACTTAAAGTCTGAGACTTTTCAGTAACCACTCTTCCAACATGAATCTCTGTGTCATAGCCTAATTTTCTCTATTCCAATTATCAAAGGCAAGATCAGCTCTCACCTTTACACACTTTTCCCACAGAGTAGGTCACACAAATATATTAAGTTATCATTGAATAAATGTTACTCAAAATCCTGATTTGCTAATATTGAATAGCACTATGAATGTTCTAGTGTCAAAATGCATGTGTCATGTAGAAAAGTAAACTTTCCACATGTAAATATATGCCATCACTTTCTAAGAAGCACTGTGAAAGGGCATTGGCATACTCCAAAACCCTGGGGACCTTTGAAGACATTTTCTGAAACACTGGCATAGAATTTCTTTTTAAAATTTGGATAAAATACTAGTGGGGCATTCTCACTGGTTGGCATTGCTGAAGGTAACAACATTATCTCTAAAAGTGAGGGATAACCGAATGCAATATTAAGTGAATTTCCACTGACTTAAATGACAGCAGTCACACTCAAGAGGGAAATAAGCAGCCTAAGAGCTTCTCATGAAAAAAAAAAAATTATACTGTTCAGAATTCTGAAAACTACAGAGAGAAGCAAGAGATAACTAGCAGTTGTCTGGACTCAACATTTTAAAATTTTGAGAATATGCAGAAGTCAGAAAAATGAGACTAGATAATAAATTTATTCATCATAATCTTGTGCAGATAGAAATTGCATAGAGAATCAATAGACACATCTTGTGCTCACTTCATAAAATTCAATGGGTGGCAAATTAAAGTCTAAATGCACTGTTTCTGAACTTTCTTATTAATGTCAAATGAATTCTCAGTTTGTCTCTTTAATCCTCAGAAATATTTTTAGTTTTCACAAAGGTGAACTATTTGATAAATACATGACCACTTTTACAGATATGGAGACTATCATTTAAAACTATCTCCATGTTTTGTGAAAACATGACAACATCAATTAAGTTTTCCAATTAAAATGACAGTCTTTGATTAATTCAAATACCTATTAAAATGGGCAATAAATTCAATATTCCATGTCATCATTTTAATGTCAGTCATATTTTCATACAAGAGGAACATGTTAAAGATATATTTACTTTATTTTTCTCTCTTTAAGTATTCTCAACCCAAAACATAAAGGGAAAAAAGAACGATTAAATAATTAACTTTTTATTCTTTGGAGAGCCCTATGCATTTTAATGTACATGTTGATTATGTGGCCAGAAAAAGTCTCCTATGTTAAATTTGATTAAGCAAGGCTGAAAGTGCCTTAAAATGAATAGATAGCTGAAACTGAGAATGCATTTTGTCTAATTGTGTTAATGAACTGCCCTGATGAGACTTGTTTAGTACAAAAGGCACCCTGACCTTTTGATTAACTGTGAAACAGGATACTTTTAATATCTGTAGGGTTTTACTCCATTTTTACAATTTTTTAACTAAACACTTTTAAACCACTTAGTTACTTTAGAAAATAATGGAATGAGTAAAAGAGTCAGGCAGTCATAGGCTTAGCTTTTAAGTTACTGCTCATTGTACACAGCAAAACCTTATAATGAGCCTACCAATATGTTCAACTTGCTTCTTTTTTTATCACAAAGACAGACATGGGGGGCGGGGCTTATGAGAAGGATACGTTTTATAAGCCTTAACATTGTGTATAAGGGTAAGCAAAACAGTATCTGATGATAAATTGTAATAGTCATCTAACGGGAATGGAATTTATAAGTGTTGTAGTTTTCAAAAAGGACAAAGATGACTTGATGTAAAACTATGTATATCTCACCTGGGAGGCATCTTGCCTGTCAACACAATATTTAACTTCAAAAAAAAATCATCTAGGGGCCTCCCTAGTGGCGCAAAGGGATAAGGGCAGCACTGTGAAGCTATACAATGCCACTGCAGCACGAATTCAATACCCAGCCTGGGAGATTCCCACAGGGCGCAGCAGACTTCTCCTGTCTGGTCCGCTGCTCCCCTCAGCAGTGTATCTCAGTCAGTCTGCCTGTTCTGCTCCCCATTGTGTCTCTGGTGAATCCTCTCACCATCCCCACACCGCTGGCCTACACCCCAGCTCTTGTATGCATAAATAAAATAATAAATCTTTAAAAAAAATCATCTAATACAATGAAACAATAGTGTAGCTATTTAATAACAATCTAATTTAGTTGGATGAGTCATTGTGGCTAAAAGGTGTCTGTGTGTGTGTGTGTGTGTGTGTGTGTGTGTGTACACGTGTGTGTTTTGAAAGATACACATTTAAAGTTAAGAACTCCCTTTGATGAATAGAGAATATTTTGGTGAGAAGTCAAGCCATCCTAGTCACGTTACATTGGGAGGATTTTTCCTGCCATAACTTACAGTATATATAAGAAAATGTGTTTATAATTACAAGTAAAGACAGTAACCCTGGATACAAGTGTATTGACTTCTGTTGAATGAATGATAACATAATTATTGCTCTATAGTCTAAATGGTCTAAAGAGTTATAGATAAATGTCAAAACACCTTCTTGGAAAATAATCATAAGGTGTAGAGTGAATTTTTAATTGTATTTATTTTTAGTTTTACAAACTATTTTCATAAATTCTAATAATCTATTTGCTCTTTTTTATGTCTATGAAAGTTGTACAGTAGTCAGAATTTTGTAAGTTGAATATTCTAGTGCCTATTCATTTTTTATAGTTCCTTGCATTCCCATTTTAATTTCAAACATCTGTCACTGAAACATTTACATATACCAAACAAGTAGTTGAGAGAAAAATTATTGGAGTCTTTGCCTAAAGTGTGTTTCCAAGACACATCACTTTCTCTTCAGTAGATGAAGATTATCTTCTATACTGTTTGTGAAGGTTCATTCAGAAGTTGTTTACATTAAACGCTGTGTTGCTTTTACTATGTAAATATTCCTACTGCAGAACCAATTATATGTTTGGATACACATTGTTTCCTATGGTTCTAATTTTGCAATTTCCTCAAAAAGAATGATTCCAAAGTACTGGTCAAATACGTTTTTGCTTTATTGTATGAATTATTTATTTGATCAGATAGTTATTAAGCACCTACTATGTGTCAAATGCTATCTCTATTCCCTATAGTTCAGCAATATTAAGGAAATAAAAGTTACTTTGTGAATGAAAAGTACCTGAATCTCTTTAGTCCTTTCAACCCAAACAAAAATGAAGAACAAAAACAAAAACCTTAACGATGCTGTTTAGCCACATTTTAACATAAGATGTAAATGTTAGAATATGATATAGAGACATCAAATAACAGCTGAGGACATAAAAGGAATCTAGCTAATAGATAATCAGAGATATAGTGAGCTTTCACTAAAAAGAGAGTTGTGTACTTGATTTTGTTATTAGGGTCTTAATTATGTTTTTCATTTGATTTGGGATTCCATCGCATCAGTTATGAGCAGCTTATACTTTTTTGATAACTTAGACACCTTGAAGTTTCTCAATTTTACCCTTTATGCCTTGGTTTGTTTTTCTATTAACAGATTTAGTTAAGAATTCATATATTTAGTATTTGTAACAAGATTTCCACCTGTTTCACCTGAAAGATTATGATACTAAACAAAAGAACAACTTAAGGGTCCCAAGAATGTGGGTACCTGAATAAATATCTAACTATTATTGAATTTTGACTGCTTCCCCAATCAAAGTAAAAAGTCTAAGATATCTAGATGAAGAAAAACTATTTTCCATGAAAATATTAGCAACACATCTTGTTTCTCTGAAACAGATTAAGGATGTTAAATAGAGAATAAATGCACTATTGCCTTATTTTACAATTAAAAAGATTAAATGTTTTTTTTTTTTCCCCAGGTCACAGTCAATAATCATTAAAATCAGTATTTGAATCCAGGACTATCTTATTTTGAACACATTTTCCACATTTTATGACATTCCATTAAACTAAAGAACGCCTTAAAGGTGATCACTTTCCAACAGGTTGAAGAGATATACAACTTAAATTGCATCATTTTTTTTTAAGATTTTGTTTTATTTATACATACAAACTGGGGTACAGGCCAGAGGCGTGGGACGGCGAGAGGTTCACCAGAGACAGAGTGGGGAGCAGAACAGGCAGATCAGAAATACACTGCTGAGGGGAGCACGGGCGAGGCAGGAGGTCTGCTGCGCCATGTGGGATTTTCCCTGGCCAGCAGGGCGTCGAACTTGCGTCGCAGCTGCCAACAGCTCCACAGGGGAGACCCTTGAATTGCATCGTTTTTGAAAGCATCCTATTAAGAACTTGTCTGGGCATTTAACGGCCATCTGTTGCTCACTGATTTAATATATTGGGATTCTCTGTGCCTAGGTGTCTTTTTACATGTAGGGAAACTATATTCCTTCATGGTTTATTCCTAGCCAGCACTAAATACCATTTAAACAAGTAACCATTTGCAGGCCATACATCTGTGTGCTCATGCCTTTATCCAAGGATGCAAAATCTACCACAACTAGACATCAGTATACAAAACTTGTTTTGTTTTTTTAATGGTAGCAGAAATAGCAATTTCCATGAAATATAAAGGAATAAAATTTTATGCAACATTTTGAATATCACATATAAATTCATGATTCTCAACATCGTCAATATCAGGGACAGGCATTGTACTCAAGATAGCAATCGAAATAAAGGAAAGGATATGAGAATCAGAAAAATGTGGAAAAGATGACTAAAAGGAAATTCATTTGCTTTTGAGAGAAAGAAAAAACTGAGTCAAAAAGAATCCACATATTACACATAGGAAATTTTATTTGAGTAATATATGTGCAAAGCTGCTTACAGAGATAAAGTTAAAGAGATATTTGGGAATTGCAGTCACCATTGTGTGCCAGGTAATGCGAGTGCCTGCCTCATAGACTTGTAAAATTAAATGAGAATGCATAGAAAGAACTTAACCACCCTGCCTGGCTCATATTAAGTGGTCAATAAATGCTGGCTCTTATGATTTTTTATTGTGATGATTATTCTGAAAGCCCAGGATAAACAATTTGGAGGTATATTCATTAATGAATTAATGAAACAAATGCAGAAATGTTTATAGTCTCAATTTTTTTTAATTGGACCTGCAGGGTTGTTATCTAGACAATTCAGTTCAGAATGTTCACTGGGGACAGGGATTATTTGGTTTGACTGTCATATACTGAGATAATGAGTTGGATAATTGACAAATTTCTCTATCCCTTTATACCAGTCAGCAGCCTGGAATAGATCTGTAATTGTGGAATCAGTGGACTTCCTTTCTATGATACTGTTAATTGAAAAAAAATACATAAGGTATATATATTTTTTCTAAAAAGCAGTGAGAGATATCATAATGTTTTTATTGCCTAGAAAGGAAATAGAAAGTATATAATTCTGACCATTTATTATAATTGGTTATTCTGTATAATTAATGTTTTGGATGAGTAAGAGCATATTGATTTTGTCTGTACATGAAGGTCAGAAGCTTTAAACTGTGTATGAAAATCTGACAACATGTTGTAAAGGCATCACTTTTTATAAACATTGTTGATTTTGTAACTTCTGTGAATAGTGTGGCAGTGTGGTCATTTTGATCCCATAGTATTTTTGTTTTTCTTTTTCTCAATTAAAATTACACAAACTATTAAAGGTTATCAATTAGTCTGTGGGGAAATTAAATTTGATCATATCAGTTCCTCAGGGCCTAGCCATTCGTAGTGAATTGGAAAAACCAGCTCTCCTATATAGCTGTGAGTTGAGCTATAGATTGAGAGTGATCTGCCTAGTTATAACCCACCACCATCCCTCTTACAAAACAGTGAGAGAAGAGGCTTCTTACAGCTGTGTGTGTGTGTGGCTCCCTTGGCAAAGCCTGTATGTCTGCCAATCACAATGAAACTGGAACTGAGAGGGAGCATCGTAGGTCAGCACAGGATTGGAATGTTTCTTTTTGCAGTTATTATGGAGAGAACAAGTTGGGCAATTGACCAGCTTCCTGCAGAAAACAGGCCTCTTACCCTATGGAGAAAACTAGGGAGCCAGAAGGGCCTGCAGCCAGGTAAATTGACTGCAAAGTGGCTCCAGCCATTTGAGGCTGTAGTGTCGCATTCTTAGGGAATAGAACAGGGGCTTTTGGGATTGATAAGCCACTTAATGTTACAGAAACAGAAACTTGTTTTTTCTTTCCTAAGCTTATCTAGTTTTTAATGCCTCTTCTGCATTATTCGTTCGTCTTTGTTCTCCCTATATATTGAGTACAATTCCTTTTAAAAATGCAAACTTACCTTGTGTGCTATGGGGGAAAAAAAGACATTTCTTTTTCCACAAATAGATTGATGCTCTCATAACTTTAAGGAAGATGCATATTATCTGGGGGCCAAGGGAGGATTTTGCTAGGAGCATTCCATATGAATGAAGCTCAAGAAGGTGTCATTTAAGCTGAGAGAGTTAGAAATTGTTAAATATTAGTTCAGCTAACCAAGCCCATAAATGACTCATTTAGGGAAACTGATTTTGGTCTTATCGAAGGAGACTTGTGTCATTCCTAGATAGTCTGATTCTGTACTATAGTTTAATTACAACAGTCTGTGTGTTATGTGTGTGCAAAATTTTTGTTTGTGCATCTATGTTTATTTATATCAATAGTTTTCAGAAATTGTGAATCTACCCAGATGTGTGACAGCTTGGAAACCCAAATGTGCTATTGAATACTAATTCTTCATCTTTGAGTTACAGTTTTAATTAGTAAAATGAGAATGATACAGAAAATAACTAAGATATTAGGTATGAATATTAAAGAATTTTTCTTGTAAAGAGCTTATAACAGAACTTGAAGCCAGTAAGTACACAGAATTTATTAGCTAAATGGGATATTAAAAAATAAAGCTAGTTCTCCCTCAAGATTATCTAGGTCTGGTTAGTTCCAACCAAAGTTACCATCCAGCTGTATTTGGAGATTGGTAAGCTGATATGGATTTACATGCGTTACATTTGTTACTATTTAGTCAAGAATATCCAGATATATTTGAAGAAGAATGAGGAGAAAGAACTTATTAAAACATCAGATATTATTTTATTGGCACAAAGATATACAAAAAAACAAATTAAATATATAAATTTATTTATTTAACTGATGATGAAGATGGCACTCCAGAGCAAAGTCTATTTTTTCAATAGATGGTACTTGGTGAGTTAATATCTATGTTAAAAAATATGTGGGGTTTTTAAATAATAATTAAAAGTTGTGGACTTCTATTTTGTGTAATTTTGAGTGTCCTTCAATTAAAAAGAATTGATTAGTTCCACAAATAAAAAAAAATGATTGCAATTTTCACTAAAGGAACTAGAACCAAGCTATAAAATTATGACCCAAAGCCTGAATAATCAGTCTTAGCAAGAGTACTTACTCAGGCTACAGAATTAATATATAAACAATTCAAAATAGTTTTTAAAACCCTGTTTTAAGATAGTCTTTCAAAAATACGTGATATTAATGCCTGAGACAGTCATAAACAAAAGCTCTTTGAGGAACCATATTTTATTGAAAATGTAATGAGAAAAGAATGAATAAAGAGATACATGAAATTTAGCTAACAAACTGTCTTTAAAAAAAAATTAAATGCTAAAACATAACAGAAAAAGAATTGGTAAATGACAGATAGTTAAAAAGAATGGTCTGTTAAAACTCCAGCAGGAGTTCTTTTGATATAGCCCAACTGAAAAGTAGCAATATAGAAGTGGTTTTCTTCAATTCAATCCAATTTAACTCAATTGAACACATATTTTGAGTGATTATGTGTGAAGCTCTATGGTAGGTGATATTTTTCCTTAATGGAGAGCTACAAAAATTTTATCTTTGAATTTTTGCCCCATTTTCTTCATGCCAATGTTCTAATTTTATAAAAGCCATGGCAAATTCTTAATTTTCTTGTTACCTCCAGTGATTATATGTATTTAGAAAAGATAATTTGAAAAGACACAATATAATCAGAGAACTTGAAGACACCACATTTGTTAATAATAAAAATATCCAATATTTTCCATCTTAATAGCTTTTAAACTATATATTATTTTGGATCTATGAAGTATTTTATTTTAGGAAAATATCATCCAAGACAAAAATTTTTCTCATATTTATCACACTTACTTGTTAATAACTTGTATTGCCATTTTTTCTTTTCCCTCTTCTATTTTTTGATTTCATTTTTTTAATAGACCAAAATTAGAGGATATTTTTCATATTTCTAAGAAAAGTCTGATAGACAATTATCAGCAAACATTATTCATAATGATAAATATTAGTGTAGGTTATAAATACATTTCTGGACATCAAGCAATACAGGACCAAATTAGAAAAAAATATTCACTCCAAATTTAAATCCAACTAGATTAAAAAGAATAACCAGTGAATGTTTTATTTATGAATTTCAAATGAAAATAGCATGTCCACTATTAATATGAATGGTCAAAGATGATAGCTACACACACACACATACACACACACACATTGGAGTATGATTCAGCCATGAAATGAAAGAAATAGAAGCTGTAATTTGCAACAACATTGATGGACCCTGAGAATACTAAGTATTAAGTAAAATAAACCAGACAAATAGTGCACGATAGCATTCATATATGAGATCGTAAACAACAACAAAAGATGAACTTGTAGATATAAGGAGAATAGTGTTTACCCTGGGCTCAAGTTGGGGAATTGTATAGATTTTGACCCAAGGGTACAAACTTCCAGTCAGAAGATGAATAATTTCTGGGGATCTAATGTTAAATGTGGTGAGAACAGTTGATAACACTGTTATATAATCAAAATTTGTTGACAATAGAAGTTAAATGTCCTGGGCCTCCCTGGTGGCGCAGCGGTTAAGTGATGTGCTGTGGAGCTGTCAGCAGCGGCGACGCGAGTTCGACACCCAGCCAGGGAGAATCCCACATGGCGTGGCAGACCTCTCCTGCCTCGCCCACTGCTCCGCTCAGCAGTGTATTTCTGATCTGCCTGTTCTGCTCCCCGCTCTGTCTCTGGTGAACCCTCTCGCCGCCCCGCGCCTCTGGCCTGTACCCCAGCTTGTATGTATAAATAAATAAATCTTAAAAAAAAAATACTCTAATGATTAAAAAAAAAAGAAGTTAAATGTCCTTACAAAGAAATATAAATATGTGAGGCAAGAGATGTGTTAATTAAGTAGACAGGGAATACCTTTTCTCAAGTATACACATATCAATCCATCACACTATACATTCTAAACATAACTTCTCATACTAATACTAACTCAAAGGTAAAATTGAATAAACAAGTACAATTGAACTTAATCATTTACAGGTTTAAATAATTGTTCCAATTTTCAAAAGAGGCACTCTAAGAACAAGTTGGTCATCCACTCCCTTTTGATTTCTGGAACTTTAGTGTTGTTTGTCTTCCAATGGGTAATGACTTTTTTTAGTTCTATTATATTTTTCCAATTAATAGAAAAGAAATTTATATTAAATAATTGTTTATTCAGTGCCAGCCTATCTACAAGTAGTCACTTGTTAATACAGAACATTTATACTAAGCCCACATTACAAACATGGATATGATCACCACTGGATTTCCCTAATGTTTTCTCTTTTCAAACAGGTCAGCTTTGCAAGAATCAATATATTATTAAAAATTGCTTTCATATGAAGTTCAATGTATCAGGGAACAGCATGTCCTTTTTATGAGCCTCAGAACCCTGTCTCTGATTCAAATGGAACTGTACTCTAGGTAACTTTCACAGATTTTAACACATGGTTCTAAAATGATCCTCATTGCCAAAGATATGTTCAAATCAATTCTTCCCCATTCTGCTACTTGCTTCCCCCACCCCCTTACACTGAACATTTAGGTCACATGCTCTTCACCTCTATTCCTTATAACTTTCTAAATTGTTTCCATTTTCACTTTCAGTCTTCTGTTTCTTCTTCATTCATTCAATCCAAACTCTAGAGCCATAGTTTATAAATACATTTTACTGTTAGATTAAGGCTATAGTAGTGTAAGCACTAGTCACATTTGATAAAAGTTTTACTAATGCATTCATAATTTGCAAATACTGAGAAACTTCATGTTCTAATTGATATTTTCCAGAGACAGAGCTAGCAGGAAGTGTGTACATGTGTGCGTGCACGTGCTGTTGAGAGAGAACATATGAGTACATTTATTTTTAAAAATTATCTCACATCAATGTGAATGCAAGTCCAAAATCTGCAGGGTAGACTTGCAGACTAGAGACCCAGGAAGAATTCTTTCTTGATCAGGAGTGCTTAGCCTGTGTTCTACAGCCTTCGGTAAAGCCCACCCATATTGTCACTATCGTCTCACTCAAAATTCACCTAGATAGATGCTAATCTCATCCAAAACACCTGCATGGGAATCTCCAGTATATTACTCATCCGAATATGTGGGCACCATGACCCAACCAAGTTGCTGTTTATAAAGCAGATGGAAATGGAGGGTATTATGCTAAGAGAGGTAAGCCAGAGGAGAAAGACAAATACCAGGTGGTTTCACTTATATGTGGAATATGGAGGGGGGGAAAGGATCAGACAGATCCAAACCAATAACATACCTTTGGAGTCTGACTGTACAATTGAAGCCACTAAAGGGGGAGAAGGAGTTGAAGAGCAAAGTATGGAGGGGCGCAGGGACTATGGTAAGGACAATGGGTGTCTTGTTTGTAGGGGGGCTATGGTAACATAATGTGAGGAGGTATAATCTATACCTCTGAATCATAGTGTTGTGAACCAGTGTTATTTAGATTAAAAAAAATCAAGAATGGCTTTCACATGTGATTCCCTAGGTGGAAAAAAAGATAGATCATCCATCAAAAGCACTTTCCATCTATAGGCAAAATAATGTACAATATCAGGGATTATTTCCCCCTTCTCCAGTGGAAGCAGTATCTTATTTTAAATTCTGGATTGGAACAATAAAGTACCTCTTGAGAAAATTATACATATGTGTATATACATATATTTTATGAATGCATAAATGATAAAGATTGTTAATTAATTGCTCAGTAATATATCCCAGTTATTATTTTATATTCTTTCCAGTGCTAAAGGAAATGTCATGTCAAACTGGGCTGACTGAATTATTCACTTTTCAGTCAGTTGAGATGGAATCACGTGGAAACCACCTCAGTGTCTTGATGTTCATTGGTTTTGAAGGGACCAAGGGTGCTGCTATTGGAGTGTCTTGTATATTCTATTGGAACAACTCTGATGCTCGGTGCACATTAACTGTGACATCTGACTTCAGGTGCAAGGATATGATGGATGCCTATTCATTAACAGCCTGAAAATACCTGAGGTTTCTCTGACAGTAGGATCCAAGATTTTGTGAGTGACAGAATTTTTGCACACACATTTTAGTACTATGACAAAAAAGGGAAGACATTTTTTGAGAAAAACATTGAAACCTCTCCCTGTCAGAGTCAAACATGGCTGCAGGTTCTAAAATACTAATTATAACTGAAGAGTTAGCTGGAATCTGCTGAAGGCACTGGTCTGACTCATCTATCCACCATCTACTTCATGCTGCTGAAGTGAAAGTCAATCTCTCAATTGGCTAAACTTTGCATTCCCAGGCAAGCTTACAAAGGCTTTCATCTGGGAGCACACTGATGATTTTTATGAGATAATGTCACAGATAAAATAGCCCTCTTGTTTGTGTTGAGCACCTTGGCAGACTGTTTTGTAGGACAAAAGTGGACTCTTGCTGTGTTCAGTCAATCGTATTGTGAACTGTGCAATTCAAGTTAGTACAGGGAACGCCTTGCCAGTGATCATGATTTGGTTTGTCCAGTTACATATCTTAACTTTGCTTTTAGGTCAGAATCATTTTGGATTTCTAAATTATTGCTTGTTTGGAGAATGCTTCAGGAAGGGTTTTATTTGTCTTATTTTATGCCTGAAAGATGTTTTACCAGTTCCTTAAAAACGATTGCCTGTGGATGTCCTAAACACTGCGTGGAGACCGCCAGTAGTAAGGTAGAGCAGCTACAGTTTTATCAATCATGTAGGATGGTTCTACTCTCTTATATTATATTTGGTCTAACTGTATTTTTAATATTCAGCAGCCTCTATTCTCTATGCAGTTTGTGTATTTCTTAATAATTAGCCTAAATGTATTGTGCTTCAGTTTTAATCTGGTCCCATCTATTGCTATAGTAAAAACAAGGAAATAAAATAGCATTATAAAACAAATACTGCTTCAAAATGCAGAATATCATTGCAAAATCGTTCCCTAAAGATCAAATTTGTCTGCTAAAAAGTTCCTTTTTTCATAAAAAGTCAATTTGTTTAAATATTGGATTTCTGATTTTTAGTAAATGTACCAAAAATGGTCCAAACAAGATTATATGCACTACCTTAACCAACAATTTAAAGATCTGTATATATAAAAGGCTTCACCTGAAGAATCATATTTCATTTAAACAAAGAATTTGCATAGAAAAACAGTGGAGGAAAGATTTGCTCAACAAATTGTGAATTCCTTTGTACTTTGGTCATTCTTTGATCTACTCATTCAGAATATGTTAAGAACGTAATATGAATGTTCAGAAAAGTGTTTGAAACAATGGGGATTTTGTAGACAACAGAGAAAACTCAGAACACATACGGAATTTTGTGTGTTAGGAAGAGTTGTGAGATTAAGACAATAATTGTGCTCTAAGTATATAGAGATCATGAGAGATAACCTCAGATCTCAGGCTGCTGGGGGCTGCTCTAATGCTTTGGGATAAATGGTATGATTGTATTAATCCTAGTGACTTCAATGACAGATCAATCAAAGTCAGTGAGAAGCTATAAATCTGAGGACATATGTTTCTCAATCTTGGAAATATGAAAATCCCACAATTCCCCGTTTTTCTCTAATTAATAATGTGTCCAATTCACAATAGACAGAACTTTGTCACTTTCACTTCCTGAGACTTATAGAGGAGATTTGGAGGATAATGGAGAATTGCACTTACACAGACTTAGGGAATCTCAGAAATGCCCCTTTTCTCTGAGTTTGTGTATTTGTAGAGTTCACTTAAGGGACTTTTTTCACCTAAGAAAACTTGGAAGCCAGGGGAGAGTTGAGTTCATGTAGAAAATGGAAGGTTCTGGGCCTATATACTTATACATCATCAAATCCTTCCCCAAAATACACACAAACACAGACACACATACACACACACATTGTAATTATGACTTCAAATAATCTCCATTTCCACTTATTACCTATTTGTCACTAAATCAGAAGTGTCTTCTCTTAAAAGTTTCTCTTTAACTCTAATATATTTAATTTTACACCCATCATATATTTACCATTAATGACCTCATTTGAAATAAACCCATATTCATGTCTGAAAGTAAAATGACCCTCTATTATCCTACTGAATTTATTATTATTATTGTTATTATTATTTTAAAGAACTGGGGTGTAAGCCAGAGGCTGGGGGAGGCGGGAGGAAGGAGTGAGAGGGTTAACCAGAGACAGAGTGGGGAGCAGAACAGGTAAATCCACTGAAATACACAACTGAGGGGAGCAGGAAAGGTCTGCTGCGCCATATGGGTCAGCTCCCTGGCCAGGGATCGAACCCAGGCCATTGTGGTGAGAGACCCATCCCCTAGGCTACCAGAGATCCCCTGAATTTTATTATTTTAATTATATACAAAGGTTTGTTTTCAATTTCTGCAGAATCTGTTTAACTTAACCCCTTTTGCCTATCTTGAATTTACTATCAGAATTTCTTACATAGTATAATAGCTTTTTAAATAAGCATTAATAATGCAGTGCTCTAAACATCATAAAAATAGCTGCTAAACAAAACAAGGAGGAAATGTTTTAAATATATGAAACTAATTAAGGAAAACCCAGAAGAAATATTTGTAATATCAAAAATGAAATGATAATTCCACACAAAAGATCATTATCCATATTACTATTATAATTAATGATGTTTGTTTTTATATTGCTACTAGACACCAAAATTATATCATACTGTATACAAACCGTACTTAGGTATGCTATAGATTCAGATAACTTAGCTTCCCACTTACTCTGACATTTAAAAATTTAAAAGACTATTTCAGCTAAGCCAGTGGTGTATGAACAGTGGCCAATGAAAGAACACAATCAGTTTATTGATGAGTGTATTATCAAGTGTGTGTCTCTTTTACTGTTAAGTTCATGTGTCAGAAGGTATATCACACAGAGTTTCAGATAGATCCATGACTGGGTCAATAAGATTTTTAGTATGCTACTCATTGTATGGCATCTTTGATTATTTTCCCACGTGTCTCCAACATGTGAGCCCAGATAAATAGAAGTGAATTGGACAAGATACAAAAATGAGAATATGAAAATAACTTAAGTCTGCCTTTGCTTCATTCTTTATTAATAAGCAAAGATGATGGAATATAAGTGATTATCTTCAGCTCAGTGTATCATCAAATATATATATGTTCATTTAAATGTGAGACAATTCAAAACCCACCATGTGGCAATCTGATATTAACAGTTTTGTGCTTCAGCAATGGGTCTTAAATTAGGCATAGAGCCATATTTCTGAGATTCTCTAAACGTCATCTTGCTGAATTTACCAATACCATAATTAAATAATTATGCCAGGTTTAAAAGCAACAATTAAAACTTCTACATATAGAACTATTTTTTTTCTTTATTACATTGATATGAGGTGCTGGATATCAAATCAGCAAATACTGTAAATTAATTTAAAATTTTCTTAGTGGTATACCATTAATAGAGCCACTCCTTGAAGCCCAGTAGCTGCATTGCAATCATAGAGATACCAGCTGTACATCAAAATTTGTGTATAAATTTTGGTTTGTCTAAGAATCAATTTGATGTGGTCCTTTCAATGAGAAACTACTGATTCAGTTTCTTACCTATACACTCCTTCTTTAGACTTCCTTTTAAGTTAGAGCTGCCTTGATTTTTCTTTCTGATATGATTTTTCTAGTCTTCGCTATCTAAAGCCCAGATTCTTTGATTATTCACCTTTCTTACATTCTTCTATTGCCTTCTTCCTTTGAAACTTCTCTTTCTCCTTGATTGCTTTATTTCTCACCAGACATCTGGGGACTCTCTCAGCATTGTCTGTACACTGGCTTAGCTGAAATAGTCTAAATTTTCAAATGTCAGACTAAGTGGGACACTTAAGTCCTCTGAATCTATAGCATACCTAAGTATGGTTTGTATACAGTATGCTCCGATTTTGGTTTCTAGAAACAATATAAAAACAAGCATCGTGTACCTCTCAGCATTGTCTGACTTACCATGGAGTTCAGACTCTCATGAAATTTCTGGAATTCTGTCATTTCCTAATTTGTCATTCCTACTACATTCTTACTTACTTGCAATCCTCTCCATATCAACTTATTTTTAAAACCTAGGTCAAACTGATTCTGTTCTTCTGACAACCTTTTCTGCAGTATATTTTTCAAATTTTATCATGACACACAGCACTCCACCAATAGTCTTATCTCTACTTCTTGGCTTTAACCCCAGGCAAGTTCCTCCTGGAAATTTGTTATTTATTATGGATCACACAGCCTGTGAGAGTAGTTCAATTCAAAGCAACATTCCTGGTATTATCCCCTTAAGACAATATATCAAGTATCCTAAAGGGGTGATGTAGAGTCAGCCTTAATAAATTTTATTTTAATACTATTTTTTAAAAATTATGTCATTATTATATGTTTGAGAATTTTAAGACTTTTTTTCAGCTTCCATATCCATCATCAGTTTTCTCACAATCAAAAAGCATATTTTGAAAGTGTCTAATATTATGTATTAATATAAGAAATATGACAATTACCGTTGTATCCATGAAAATTTACATTCCAGCATCAATTGTAAGTTTTCAAAAATCTGATGACTCGTTATTCTGTTTGGTACATTTGTAAAATGTTTGAAAGTAGAAATAAGTACTTCCACAATCCTCCTAAAAATTTGAACAGGGAAAAAAAATATTTCAGAATTTTTGAAAACTTATAGAGGAAATAATCATAATGTTTATTATAAAAAAAATATATAGGGGAGCATCCCTGGTGGCGCAGGGGTTAAAGTCTTAGCACTATCAAGATATTGCCAGCCATGAGGCCTGAGTTTGATCACCAACCAGGGAGCTAACCCACATGGAACAGCATTTTAGATATTGTTCTTTCCAAAATCTAAGTGGATCTCCAATCAGGCAATATCGATGTTGACACCAGTGTTTAATTAGAATCCTTCAGTGGTCTCTCCTGTGTCTTACAAATGTGTTTGTCTCTTTGTGAGAACTCGAGTGCCTCCATCAGCTCCTCTTTCCTCCACTATTCATAATCTGTTACTCTTAGGCCTCCCTGGTGGCCTTGGGGTTAAGTCTCAGCACTATCACCGCTGTGGTCTGAGTTCAATCCCAGCCAGGGAGCTGACCCATATGTTGCAGCAGACCTCTCTTGTCTAGTCTGCTGCTTGCCTCAGCAGTGTATTTCAGTAGATCCATCTGTTCTGCTCCCCACTCTGTCTCTGGTGAATCCTCTTACTCCCCTGCACCTCTGGTCTACACCCCAGTTTTTTTATGCATAAATATATAAATCTTTTAAAAAATGAATATATAAGTAAATAAAAATAAAATAAAATTGAATCCCCAAATTTGACTTAAAAGGCAAATCAATATTTATATTCTTAAATATCACTCTTTCATACTCTTTGCATTAACATAGCAGTGAAACCTGCTTCAGAATTTAGCTTCCCCATTTGTAATATGGAATAACATGAATTTGCTATTCAGAATAAGATCTGGAAGTAATTTAGTAAACAAAAATCCTAATGTAAGTGAATACAGAAAACCAAATACAAAGCCATATAAAATTATTTTCAAAATAAATTGCTAGACTAAACATAAAATTTATGAGATATGTTTGGGAGATGATGAACCATAACTTAAGTCAAGCATATAAGGAGAAATGCCCACATTTCTCTACCTTAGAATGCTTTTTGTTACAGACCCACCCAGATATCACCAAATAAATCTCTTTTAATAGCACACTTTGATAACAGGTCTGACAAAACTGCCATCAGCAACTACTGACTACCAAATACTTCATTGTTTTATGATATACTCACCAGTATATGGGCTCATAAAAAAACAATTAATTGTGCTCATGGATCTATTTCTATTTCAATGCTAGAATTAACTGCTTAATTAACCTATTTTATTAAAATAGAACATTCATATAATAGCTTCAGTTTAAGCCTTAGTACTTTCTTGTATTTGAGTGCTAACTTTTTTTTTCAGGAAGTAGCCCCAAGATTATCCCACTATGTCTGTATTCATTCAGACTCTAGCCCACCTGGATCTCTGAGCTTCAATTTCAAGTATTCTTTTATTCAAAAATATCCAATGACAGCTGAATGCACCAAACATTACTCTAGGTAGATACGCACAATAACACTATCAGCTGGAACATTCATTTTATAAATTATTCCACAGTAAAATGTTTCAGTGATCGATTTAAGAACCATAATATATTATATGGCACTCCCAAATATTCAGAGCTTTTCTATTAACAGTGTAAAGCATTGCAAAATCTTTTAATTAAAAATAAAACCTCACTTCTTAGAATAGTGAACATCCATTCTATTAGAATGTTTTTGCAGCCATTGATACAAAAACATCAAAGGCTGGGCTACCATTTGTTGGTGGATAAGCCATTTTGGAAGACTGTCAGTTTCTTACAAAATTAAATCCTAATGTGACCACGTAATCTAGCAGTCACACTCCTTAGTATTTATCCAAATCAGCTGAAAACTTAGGTCCTCACAAATCTCTGCACACACACATTTACAACATCTTTATTATTCCAAAACTTGGAAGCAACCAGGATGTCCTTCAGTAAGTGAATAGATAAACTGTTTACATCTAGACAATGGGATATTTGCAGACCCAAAATGAAATAAGCTATCAAGTCATAAGAAGACAAAAGGATCCTAAAAAAGCATAGTAGCAAGCGAACAAAGCCAATCTGTAAAGGCTATATATTATATGAATCAAATTACATGATATTCTGGGAAAGGCATAAAATACGGAGAAAATAAAAAGATTAATGGGTGCCAAGGATTGGGGAGAGAAGGTATAAATAGCAGAGAGGATATTTTAGGGCATAGAATCTACTTTGTATCGCACCTTAGTGCTGGGCAAATGCCATTATACACTCAAAAATCACAGAGTATATAATAGTGAGCGTGAACTCTGTTGTAAACTATTGGACTTTGGGAAATGTGTCCATTTGGTTCACTGTACCAAGTGGACTCTGGACTTGGGCATTTATAGTACAGAAGATTGTACATACAAATTATTACTCATTTCTTCATGGAACTAATAGCCTTAACACATTTTAGGAATATTTAGTCCATATGATACAAAAATGAGTCAACAATTTGATAAGTAATTAAAGCACTCAAAAATTTCATTTTCCAAAACAACCCACAAAGAAATGCCAGTTATTCAGGTACAATGTTTAAATCAAGTAAGGCATTTCATCTTGTAGCCTCAGTGGATAAACTATTAATTATCTCTTGATTCAAATAGTTTTAATATTTATTGAGAGGCAGTATTTGCATCAACATAGGTGATACTCTCTGTGAATTCACTTACTCAGTAAATCTATTTTTAAGCAATGAATCTGTGTTGGCGAACATTTTCTGTGAAAGGCAACAGAGTAAATATTTTAAGCTTTGCAGGCAGTCTCAACTACTCACCATTGCCATTGTAGTACAAAAAGCAGACACAGACAAAACAAAACCAACAACAACAAAAATGAATGTGCATGGTTTGTGCCAGCATAACTGTATTTTCAAAGCAGATAACAGGCCAAACTAGGCCCGAGGGACTTCCATTTGTGACAATCTAGTCTACACAATAGGGATAAAATTTTAAAGTCCCTATATTTCTGAATTTAGGGTCTTATGAAGAGAATATAGTTTTATATTTCATTGTTTAACTGCTGTTTTATGAAACTGTAAAGAAGTGTTGACCAAAGAGAGAAAATGCACAAGCAAGACATTTTTCTCCAACTTCCTGGGTGAAGAGTGGCTTATCCTTGTGCAAGCCGCTATTTTGTTAAATATTTCGATGCTCAAAAGAAGATCAGTCTGTTTCTTTGCAGATTATTCTAGATCATATGGGGCTACAGATGATATTCATTAAGAACTCACCCACTCACCTCCTACTTTTTTTTTAACAACGTATGGTAGAGATATATCAGAAGGCATGATGAAAGGACGCGTGGGAAAATCAGTAATTAAGCTCAGCTAAGGACACCCACCTCAGAAAGGCAGAACTCACTATGGAAAAGTTACAAAGCTGCAAAACAGAACTAACAGCAATGAGGCCCGGTGTTGGGACAGTGGTGGGAGAGAACACCATTTTGGAAAATGGAATAGTTTATGGGGTGCTGCATCAAAATTTTAAACAGGTGAGATAATGAGGTCAATGCTTCTAAGATTTGGGCTTGCTAATTTTCTGGTTTTCAACAAGCATTTATGGAGTACTGGTATGCTTTTTTGAATCAAAGTGACTAGTCTAAAAGATGCTCATTTTACCATCTAAAAGATGGTAAAACACCATTTCTGAGTATTCCTTGGAAATGGTTAACATTTGAATAGGTAGAATAAGTAGAGAAGATTGCTCTTATTTATGTAAATGAGCACCCTCCAATCCATTGAGGACCTGCAGAAAACAAACAAACAAACAAAAAAGGTGAATGTGCTTTTTTATTTTAAGCTTGATTCCAATATCCCTCTCCTGCCACATGACATCAGTGCTTCTTTTCTCAGCTCTTTGGTTAGAGTAGAATTGCATCACTGGATTTCATTGGCCTCCAGATTGCAGGCAGAAGATTGTGGGAATTCTCATGTGCCATAATCGTGACAGATAATCCCTCACAATAAATCTCTGTGCATATATATATCATATTGGTTCTCTTTCTTTGGAGTATCCTGACAAATTCAAGTGGCTATGTTTGTACATCAGTTGTAGTTGAGTGGGAGATCCAAGAGAGAGTGAATAATTCAATGTTTGATCTCTTTAAATTAGGGATGTAAGATATATTCATATTAAGCAATTTAATAATATAACCCACAAATCCCATTGTCTGGAAACAATAATACAGTTATTGAAATCAAAGAGAGGAGAAAAATTAAATAGTACTTTAGCATGTTTTTGAAAGCTCAATTGGTTATTCAGCCTAAAAATGATTTATGAAGTATACTATCCTATGGAGATTTATAGAACAGGAATGAGAAAATATCTCATAATTTCGAGTTCAAGAATTTCCTGTTTTGACATTTTTAATTATTTATTTATTTTGCTGTGTCCAATAAACCCCTAAATCACTTTGTGCTTATTCTCTGGTTTCCTACCCCATGCACATTGAATGTCTGTTTTACCACCATCTAGTGGGAAGACAAGGTGATTACAAGTATACTCTAAGAAAAATAAGTGGCAGATGAGAATAGGCTTCCATATCCACTTTATGACTCGATATCTGATGACACTCCTTTTAGATTCTTAGTACAGTATAAAAACCAATATAGTAACAGACCTGTTGTTCCTAATCTTAGCAGATATTTTATTTTTTAATAGTGATTATGTATATCCTCACACACCTTTTGAAATAGGAATATCTGTAAAATTGCTTCAATTTTGTTTGTTCTGAAATATAGGGGCTCTCTTTCTCTAGAAGTTGATGAAAAGAGAACTCTCATTCTAATTGTCACCAAATTGTGAGTAGACAGTAGCATATAAGCAGAATAAGGCAAAGGCCAAGCTGGAGTGCAGAACTGGGGAGGTTGCAAAACAGTTAATTGAAATCAATGACTTTTGCTAATAAGCCCTGCATGAACATTGTTCTGGGCCTTTAAAGAGGAACCATAAATGAACATCATCAGTAGAATGTCATGTGATGCCCCATAATTTTCATGCCTATGGATACTATTATTTTTTAAAGAAAAACCAGGCAATTAAATCTGGGAATAAACAGTCACATGAGAGGGATAGACTAGCTCCTGTCTTGAGACTAAAAGGGTAATATTCAATTTCTGAAAAAGAAGTGATGATCAGTACTTTAAGAAGCAATCTAGGAAGAAGATGACCTTAGGTTACTGTCTTTCTTCTGGCAAAACAGAATCAGGAGTAGGTGTTGGGGATTTCTTGTTCACACAAATACCAGGTATAAGTTCATTGATAGAACTATGTTGTCCATGCATTATTTTAAATTAATTAACATGTGCAAATCACTGAAATCTAAGTTCTGGAAAGGACTCTAGAAATGAATTTAATTCAGTCCTCTCATTAAAAAAAAAAAAAAAATTGAGGCACCTAAATGCTACTCAGCTTTTTCAGGTCTTAAAATTTGACTCAGATCAAAAGTATGAGACTTTGCAGAACTAATATGAAAGAATTGTTGATCCTTCTATGTCCCCATTAGTTTCTGTGTGTTAAAATTAGTTTTAGAAATAATCCAAGTATCAACTGTTTTCATATCCTTCGTCTTCTTTATTTGTTCTTTATTTGTCCTATCAAGACAGTTTAACGATGCTTGAGTCATCTTAGACTTTGCTTACAAAACCCAAAAACATTATGCATCCATTCAGTTAACAAGCAGTTGCTTAGCACCCTCTAAGTGCCAAGAGCAGTGTTAGCTGCTGGGGGTAAATGATCACTAGAAAAGATAGAAACAAACAAGCCCATAGGCCCTGTCCTGATGGATATTTTAATATAATGTAGAAGACAGAACAGTGGAATAATCAAGAAGTCAAACCCATAAATGAAATAGTACATGTTTGTAATGAGGGTAAGCAATGTGGTGAGAGAAAACAAAAAATACTTCCTTGAGAAATGAAGATTTAGCTAAGGTCCCAGGAAAGAAGCTGAGTTGATTTTAAAGAATTTTAAGCAATTTAATTGTAGAACTAAAAGAAGACTTAGCAGAAATGTATAATAAAGTATAGTATATTCTCAATGGAATATTATATAGCAGCTAAAATGATCTATAGCTACATGCAGAATATCAGTAGGCTTTAGCAATATACTATTCAGTGGAAAAAAAAAAAGATTTTCCTAAAGCAAATCTCTTTTTTTGCCTTTAAATTTTTTTTTAAATGTGTAAGAATCATGATAAACTCACTGGGTGTACAAAAATAGGCCTCAGGCAAGGTTTATCTAACTGGCGAAATCTACACACACAAAGACTCACATTAAGTTTCATCTTAGTGATTGCCTGAGGTTGAAGCAGTTGAAAGACTGTTGGGATGAGAACAGAAAACATAGATAGATATAAAATGTCTGGTTTCTAGTTCTTGAGTTGAATGATGGATTAGAAAAAGTTTATTATATTAAAGATTAAACATTATAAAAAGGGACCATTTAAAAGTTCAATAATGATGCTGTCTTAAAGACCAGTTTATGAGCAATTCAGTTTTGTTTGTTTAGTACCCTAAATCCAATGGGGGACGGGGTTGGAAGAAAGATGGGGGAGGGAAGAGAGGGCAATGAAAACTTGAAACAGCAACATGGTGCTGATTGAGGTTTGAGGGAATCCCCACTGTTTAATTTTGATATTATTTCCTTTAATGTGGGGCTCAAGTTTCCAAAAGCAAAATTAAGATTTGCTTTGAATTCTCTTTGGAGAGGTGGGGAAACAGAGAGAAGAATCTTATGAGCAAGTTTACTGCAGAATCACTGACTATAATACAGAAAACTCTTTGAAGGAAGCTAAATGAGAATATGTACCCACCATTTAAGAATCCAAAATAGTATTGATAGTATGTTAGTTGCTGTACTATTTCGAAAAAAGAAAGTGATTTTTGAAATATTCAAAATAGGAAATTTAGAAATTAATTGTATGTGTACCTTGTGGGCTAAAATATTTCAAGGACTATTAAATGGATCACGCCTGCAGAATAGATACTTTGCAATGCCATTTTTTGACATAGAAACTAGTGTAAGAGAACTGGGTTTAGGGAAAAGATCATTTATTCATGAGTTTACCTAGCATTCAGTAAGCACTAATTTTGAGGCCACAAGTTACTAAGATACTATTGATAATATAAAGCAGATCTGGAAAAATATGTTCCTCACTTTAACAAAATTCCCATTTAGTGAGAGAAACTAGACCTGAAGAAATACAGAAACAGAAGATTGACCCTTTAAAGTCAGTAATTTGAATTGTATGGGTCCAGTTATACATTTTGTTTTTCTGTTCTTTGGTATCCCATTCATAAATTCAACCAACTGCCAGTGATGGTTGGCTGAATCTTGCCATGCAGAACACGGAGCTACTGGAGGTTTCTATAATTTATATGCAGATTTTCAATTGTTCAGGGTGGACTCTCCAGTCCCACATTGTGCTCAAATCAACTGTAATTTAAATTATGTATTTTATGGAGGGAATACAATAACATGATGAAATAGAGGGTGATGTAGGAGTCGAGGCAATTGTTTAATATTTTAAAAGTTGAGGTAAGAAGGAAGTCATTCTAAACAGGAGATGCACAGTTTTCTTTGAGAATGATGCTTCTTCAGAGACCAGAGGCATAATGTCATAAGTTTGGTTTTAAATAATGTTCTGCATGAGGTATCTTGAGATATCAAAGTAGAGATGAGAATGGACAGTAAGAGAGACTGGAAATAATTCTTTAAAGTGGAGACATATAGCCTCTGTAGAGGAAAAGAGCAGGGATTAATCTTTCACATCCCATTGTATCTGTATTTAATTAGTACACATTTTCTCCCTGTGTCTGTTGGCCCAAGATTGAGTTGCAAGATTTAACAAGTATAAAAATAGCATGCCCAGATAGATTTGGATTTCAGCTAAACGTGAATTGTATGTATGTATGTATGTATGTGCACCATATGGGAAATCCTTTCAGTTATTGATTACAGTGGTCAACAAATTTTTACAAAAGTCTTATAACTGAAATAAAGTTAGTCATTTCCTATCAATTTGTATGTGTTCAACACGAATATGACAGTCAAATTCTAATTTTGGCTCTAGTTTTTTTGTAATCTGCAATAAATGCATGTTTACATCACAAAATGCATGCCAGTAATAATAGGCCTATGGTTAATACCTGTAAAAAATCAAGTCATAGACTACTTCTTAGATTTTTTCACTTGTCTCTTATACAGCTGTTCAGGAGCATCTCTGGGGAGTGTCCAGCAGTAGTCAGCCAGCATTGTAGTGGACCAGTTTCCCTGGTAGTTTTGTTCCATTGATGCAATATCTTTTTTTTTTTTTTTAAGATTTATTTATTTATACATACAAGCTGGGGTACAGGCCAGAGGCGTGGAGCGGCGAGAGGGTTCACCAGAGGCAGAGTGGGGAGCAGAACAGGTAGATCAGAAATACCCTGCTGAGAGGGGAGCAGCAGGCGAGGCAGGGGAGGTCTGCCGCACCATGTGGGATTCTCCCTGGCTGGGCGTCGTACTCGCATCGCTGCTGCCGACAGCTCCACAGCGCAGTGCCTAACCGCTGCGCCACCAGGGAGGCCAGATGCGATATCTTGATGAAAACGTTCGCCATGTTCATCACTAACCATACCACAGTTTTCAGGGAAAAAATCCAGATGGGAATGAAGGAAGTGGATCTTTAGACATGTTGGAGCCAAATTTCTGATACTGCATCAGCATGTCTTCTACGAGTTCCTTGTAGTTTTCTGCCCTAACATTCCCAAGAAAGTTTATAGACACTAGGCGAAAGCATTCCATGCTTGTTTTGCATCACCCTGCAGCAAGTTGTTGAACGGTCATCTCAATGCAGACAGAATATTTGGGTAGACTATTCTCAACTTCTTTTGCTTCATTATTCTTCTGGAAAGAGGAGGAATCAAGCAGAAGGAACAGTCTTTTATGTGGTTGCTTGGCTCTCTCCACACCATGGGGACTGCAAATGGCATTGATGGTCTTTTGTCATTTAACTACTGTGAAAGCTGTGTTGTCCATGTAGCACAGCATATATGCGGGGCCCAAGGCTTGTCTTGGTCACCAAACTTGCATCCAAAGGAAAGATGATAAGCCTTCTTCACTTGAGAAGTGATACTTTTCTTCTGGTTGGCAAATGTCACTTCCCCACAAATAGAGCAGAAATTGTCCACACTATTAACACACTTTTGAGGCATGACTGTTCTGTATTGTGCTTAAATGGATAAAATCATAACAGTTCTATGGAACAGTAGCTTCAACTGTCTTGCACAAAGTCTGAAATATTTTCAATGCTCAACCTTTCCGACAGGGCTTTCTATAGTGCACTGCTGACGTCAGCTTACTTCAGCAGCCGTCTGGCAGTAGTATTGCATTGCATCAGAAAATGATGCCATCAACTCTGCATGATGTGTGCATGATGATACTATGCAATGTGATGCAATATTACATCATTTTAGGCTGATTTAAGTTGTTGCAGTCCTACTGGATCAATTTACATGGTGAAATATATAAAACGTATTATATGAAATATCTTCAAAACAAGAGCTAATAAAAATTTTTCAGGGTTATATTCATGTTCAGCTCACCAAGAAACTACAGATTAGGGCCTTTTTAAGTCAGTAATGATCTCACTGTTGAAAGTGTTATCTGAGATTCTGACTTAACTAGGCAACTTGTATTTCTGTGCTAAGAAGCACTCAATTTTAACAACTCATCCTTTTTTTCCGCTTCCTTCTTTCTCTCTCATGCTTCCTTTCATCCTTTTCCTTCCTTTTTTCTTCCCATTTTTTCCCTGAAGTTTCAAAAAAACAAAAGAATTCAAAATCGTCACTCCTTCCACTACACAGAGCAATCATCTGCCCTTTCTGCCTTTTCTAGTTTATGCTCACCCTTCCTAATCAGAACGATAATTAGAACAAAGGCAGGTCAGGTCTGACCTACCGTAGACTTGGATTCTAAAACACACCTTTACATATGATTGATGACAGATCCCAAAGCCTTCACTGTAGAAGGAACACAAGACCTTGAAATCTAGTCCCTGGAAGTGACAGCTATAGGGACAACTGAAAATATTTTTTAAGTGACAAAAGACAGGAAATTTGCTGAAGTCATGTAATATATTGCTGGTAATGTTTATGTAGAAGTTTCAGTTTTCTTATCTTTAAAAATAAAGGCTTTAATAATAGTATCAGTAGAAGTAATAATAACAACTAGTGTTTATCAGCTAATTACTACTTTCAAGGCATCATGTTAAGCACTTAATATTTAATATCTCAAAGTTCCTTTCAGCTTTAACAACATGGTTCATTGGGCTCAGCAAGGTCTCAGACTTGACACAGTCTCACTGAGAACTTAGAAATACATTAAGGTTAAGAGATGCCATTAATAATATAATGCAATTAATAATATCTAAATAATGCAGGGCAAGGAGAGATTTTTATGTATCATGATCATCAAATAGACAAGAGATGTTATTGGAAAAGATTTTAGCCATTGGCATTATTTTTTCAGTTAATTCCCCAACTGATTAAGAACAAGTTTCACAATGTGTCAAACCTTGACAGTTTGTCTGGTGAGAAGCACTCACAGACCTTACGTTTCATTTGATGTGACTATAAGGTGTATGGTTGGTGGAGTGAAACCACAGCTACACAGATGTGGGCAAAATACGTTATTAATGGTGTTAGTAAGAAACATAATTTAGAATTTAAGAGCACATTTCTCCTGTGCAGTTCAGTGGGCTTTACAAATATTTCATTAAGCTGTATCACCCTGCTGTTGGAGGGAGGGGACTGTTGCAAACATTACAATAAATAACTGTGGAGGGGCTATTCAGTTAAGAAAAGCAGACTGCAATACATAGCATGTGCTGTTAAATGAGAGAAGGAAAATAAACATATCAAATTACATAAAAAGAGCTATGAGGGGCCTCCCTGGTGGCGCAGTGGTTGGGCACTGCGCTGTGGAGCTGTCGGCAGTGGAGACGCGGGTTCGGCGCCCGGCCGGGGAGGGTCCCACGTGACGCGGCAGGCCTCTCCTGCCTTGCCCGCTGCTCCCCTCAGCAGTGTACTTCTGATCTGCCTGTTCTGCTCCCCGCTCTGTCTCTGGTGGGCCCTCTCGCCACCCCACGTCTCTGGCCTGTACCCCAGCTTATATGTAAAAATGAAAAAAATAAAATAAATAAAAAAAAAAGAGCTATGATTAAAAACTGCATTGGCAGAGTCATTTGCTGCCACAGGAAAGAAATCTTTTTGACTGTCCTTCCAAGACAAACCAGGACCTGGTGGAAGCACCTGCACCCAAGTGTGAAGTGTCAGTGTTGTACTTGCAAATAGTTTCTGTTATGATCGAAAAAGTTCTTACCAGTACCTGTCCTCCTCAGGAATTTTAAATGTGTGAAATCCATTTTGACCAGGAATGCCTCAGAGAAATGAATATTTTTATGGCTATCAGTTAGCTTTGAGTGCATAAAAACCACCACAGGTTTCAATCGCTGACAATGTTAAGCACAAAGGATCTCATTGTTTTCAGGTTGACTTGATGGTTGTTCTACTGGAGACCAGGTTGGATGTTCATGGAGCTCACATATGTTCCTGTGGGCAACAGCAGGGGGTGTGTGTGGCTCTCCCATGGCCTGAGCAGGAGCTGTGGTGATAATCTGTAAGATGAGGCTACCATGGAGTCCCTCCCATCTTGGCAGCGGCGGTTCTCAGAGAGACCCAGAAGTTTAGAAGTTCTCTTGAAGCCCTGACTTGGAACTAGCAAAATGCCAGTTCTAACCTCATTACAAGCAGTTCACAAAATATGCCAGGATTTGAGGTTTGGGGAAAGGGATTCTACCTTTTTTAAAAAATATATTATTATTGAAAGAACTGTAATACTCATGGAAAGGCCTGAGTATACAAGAAAATACTTCATGCTCATTTTTGAAATCTACCCCTGTGGTAGAGCGGACACCTATCATGATTTTGGCACCTAATCACTTTTAATCCAAAGTCATTTGTTTGGGGGAAATAACCATTATATCAGTAATGATTTCTTTTTTTTCCTTTTTTTTAAGGATTTATTTGTTTATGCATACAAGCTGGGGTACAGGCCAGAGGCATGGGGTGGCGAGAGGGTTCACCAGAGACAGCGTGGGGAGCAGAACAGGCAGAGCGACGGAAATACACTGCTGAGGTTTGCAGCAGGCCACCAGGGAGGCCCTCTATCAGTAATGATTTAAAGAGGAAAAAAACAGAACTTGAAACCATGCTTTCCAAGCTTCCTTTCCACTCATTCATGTGACTGAGTGATGCAATTTTGAATTGGATGCACCTTAGTGAGATATTTGACTCAGTGAAGAGAAGGCACTATGAATAATTCATCTTTTTTTTTTTAATTGAGGTAACATTGGTTTACAATATCGTATGTGATTTACAGGTAGAGAGAATAATTCATTTTCAGGTGAGGGTGGTAGAACACAGTAGAGCCAGATGGCAACACTCCCTTTGGTGGCCTCCAAGTGATCTGTGTGTCCTCTGCCTCAGTCACACACAGTGGGGTCTCTGAAGTGTGCCCCGGGCAAACAGGTGCTGGCTGCCCAGCCTCTAAGCCAAATCCTGTGACCCTCCCAGAGACTTGGAGAATCACTAATGCACTTACATAAAGTCCTTAAATTAACTAGAGTGACTTCTGTGAATGAAAATTAAGAACACTGCTGTAGTAATATCACTGAGTGTGTTTCCTTTTTTCTGAAATGGATATAAGAACATCTCCCGAGAAACTTCGTGATTCATCATTAACACTCAGTGAGTGATAACATCTATTATTTTAGGTCTTCTGTACACATATTTATTCTGGATATGTTTTCATGAAACAATACTCTGTCTTTTCTCAATAACTAACTGAACATCAAATCATACTACTGAGTTTTACTTTGTACTTAAATATAAGCTTCATAATAAATTTATATTATTAGTCGAAATAGTTCAACTTATTTTCCCTTACCTGTCTAGGCAGGAGACAGTCACAAGGCTGCACAGCATAATCAAAAGGTCTTGGTGACAGGCCTCTCTAGTGTACTAGGGGTAAAGTCTCGGCGCTATCACCGCTAAGGCCTGAGTTCCATCCCAGGCCAGGTTGCTAACCCACATATGGTGCAGCAGACCTCTTCTGTCTCACCTGCTGCTCCCCTCAGCAGTGTATTTCAGTCAGTACACCTGTTCAGCTCCCCACTCTGTCTCTGACGAGTCCTCTCACCCCCCCACTCCATCCAACCCCCGGAATCTCAGATAACGCCCTAGTTCTACACACACACACAAAGTCCTTGGAGACTGTAAGGGCCCAAGCTCACACCTAATATATACAAATATATGCAAGCCCCTTTTCTGCTTGGCTTATATTTCACTCATGTCTTGAAATATGGCTGCCCTGTTCACCTCAAGGATTATTCAGAAACTCATATAAAATATTATAATCACAAAGGTATTGAAACTATGAAGTGCTATGCAAACATAAGGGATTACTTTTTTAAAAAAGGACTTTCTCAATCTCCCCATCTGTGGTAAAAAACAAATAAAATTTAACATTTTTTAATATACTTCATAAATGTGTCTCTACTCTGAGCCTCCCCTAACATCTGTTTATTTGTGTCCTCAATCCAGATTTAATTTAGATTGTTCCTTCCATATTTTGGATTGAAAACCTTGATGGTAAAATCCTACAAAGTAAATGTAGTTCAAACCACCCTAGGAAGATTTTCTTTTAAGCTCGATTTCAGAAGAAATGCCACTTTTCTTTTCAGTCCTTGCCACGCTGACCTACACAAAGAAGGGTATGAATTAATTTAAGATAATGATGACTACTAACAATTACAAGACAGAAAAATACAATAAGCTTGCTGTGGAATACAAAGTCATAAAATAATTACTTCACAGTGAAAGCTTGCCATATGTTTTTTAAGTGGATGCTAGAGGGTTTCTCTTTAAAATCTTGACCTCATTTTTTCCTCTCTATACTCCTTGTTGCTTTCTCAGAGGACTTGTGTGCAGGCTACCTTAGAGTTTACAGTTTTGATTTCCAACACTTTAAACTTGTTATTTTCTTCCATATGCGACATAGGGAAAAAAATATCACCTAAGCCATGAATTAATAATTACACTAAGTTGACAGCAAAAAGAGCAATGGAATTATGTGGTATAACTAAAATTGAATTAAAAAAAAACTGATTATATAAAGGAATACAACCAATTATAAAAAAACATGCAAATGTAACATAATGTTTAAAACAACAAAAAGGAACTATGCAAACAATGGTAAGTAATTCATCAAAAGTGACACCTTGTATTAAATAAAGGGCAAAAGAAGAAATTTTAGTTAAGCTTCATCTTCTTCCATTTATTTTATTAAAAGTTTAGTTGAATTCTCAAAAATAGCTTTTATCTCTTATTCTTGTATCTCCTGATTGTTTTTTTTTTTATTTTTTCCCTAATATTTTTTTTCTATGAAATCTACACAGTACTTGTTGTCTTTGCATTTTAGTTAGTGTTCTTTCCAGACCCTAGGTGGATCTCGAATCAGACAATATCAATCTTGACACCAGTGTTTAATTAGAATCCTTCAGTGGTCTCTCCTGTGTCTTACAAATGTGTCTGTCTCTCTGTGAGAACTGAAGTGCCTCCATCAGCTCATCTTTCCTACAATATTCATAATCTGTCACTCTTGGGCCTCCCTGGTAGCTTAGGTGTTAGGTCTGAGCTCTATCACCGCTATGGCCTAAGTTTAATCCCTGGCCAGGAAGCTGACCCACATGGTGCAGCAGATCTCTCCTGTCTAGACTGCTGTTCCCCTTAGTGGTGTATTTCAGTAGACCCACCTGTTTTGCTCCCCACTCTGCCTCTGCTGAATCCTTTCAACCCCTGCACCTCTGGCCTACACTGCAGTTCTTGTATGCATAAATAGATAAAAAATAAGTCATAATTTGTCACTTTTCTCTTGCCACATTTGCTCACCCCAAAGACCTCTGTTCTGTTTTACCACATATGCTAAGACCTCACGTGACCTGACAAGAGTGTAACTCTCTAATGTAATTTCATGATCCTATGAAGTTTTCTCACCTCTCAGGGCTAGAAGTGTATTATTCTCACTGCCTGAAACCGCTTCCTCACTTTCTCATAGTTGTCTGTTTCTTCTTAAACGCTAGGCTCAACGCAAATGGCTTGCCTTTCCTCTACTTCTCAATCTAAATCTCTTCTGCCACCCTCTATCATAAAATGATTATTTACTCATAAGTAAGGTATTTTGTGTGTTTGTTTTGTCATTTCCCTCTTCTGTGAAGCAGAAGTTCCTGGAGAGTGGGGGATAAGCTGTGATTACGATTTTTGTGCTCCCGGAGCCTAGAACACTGCCAGCACAGCATTCATTTCTTGAACTCACTCACGAATCTGTTCCTACCCTTTTCAGTAAGTTCCATTCAATGCTAATTTTTATGACTTAATTTTTCTTTCCCTTTTTAACCTTACATTTTCTCTAAAATATTTGACCTAGTGAATCACCACACATTTTTTTTTTATGATTTTGATTAGCAATCTCAAAAATAGACTTTTTTTTTCTGTTTTTAGATGTTAACAATGGTGCATTTATCCTGGCATATTTATTATGTGGATGTACTGAATATTTCTATTTTCCAAGAGTCAACCTCATTTCCAAACTTTGCTTTGTTCTTTACCAAATTGTGGAAGCCTGAGAACTCCATTTCCCACAACCACAGCCATGAAATTACTATATTTCCCAGAATCCAGAAATACAGATTAAATTCCATTAATGAGAGGTATTACATGTGATGTGTAAGGCAGAAGAGTAGTCAAGGCTTCTATTTTCATAGCAACCATAAGCATCTCATACTCTTCAATAGGTAATAGATAAAGGTTTTCCTGTAACTCCTGAGTCTTGTCTAAATAATCACCCCTTTGATGCTGTAATGCACCAAGATCATCCATAGTGATTTCTGACATTCATCGTCCTTCTTGATTCCCTGCATACTAGGAGAAGTAACTCTGATCTTTGGGCCCCCAAGCTTTTCTGTAGATGTCTTTGTGTATGTGTTTTGCTTTCTAATTCCTATTATAAATTCTTCTTCTTTTAAGTACCAGTGGAGTAATATAATTTTCTGGTGGATATTGATCTATTACAAATGGATCTTAAAATAGGCTTTTTTAGTTGGTGTTCATGGAGTTGTTTGAAGAATAATATACTGAGTCTGTGGCCAAACTTGCAAAAATAATTGAGTCAATAATTCTATTTACTGAAAATTTGTGAGAACATATCAAAATAGTCTTGATTTCACTAACACTTGTTGTAAAGATATGACATTGGAATGTTTGATACGGAAATTAGAGGTAGGTTAGTGGTGCACAGCTCTGGAGATCAGTGGGAAAAGCAAAAGGAAAATTAAGTAAATAAAAACTGATCCTACTTAGCTTCTAACATGGAATAAAGTTTATTCCTGTCCTTCAGTCTGAAGGATCACAGTTTTTGTGGTCCAAATAAATTAGAATTGTATTCCTCAAACTGTACAGTACTGTAACATAGAAGAGGCATGTTATGTGATCACATGGCCAAGTCCAGAATGCCTTTGAAAGAAAGTCAGCTGACTCAATAGCCAAGTGGGCCAAATGGAATAGATTTTTTTTCATTTTTTTAATATATATTTTTATTGTTATTTATATCTTTTACATTCTGTATTCCCCTTGGGTAGCCCACCATCAATTCACCTGTGATTCATCTCTGTGGTCCCTTATGTCCTTTTCTACTCCATTTTGTGCCCTTATCTTCCCCTCCTCTCCTCCCCAGCTGAGTGTCTCTCTCCTATGTGGTTTCCCTATAGTCCTGTTATAAGTGAAGCCATTAAATATTTTTCTCTTTCTTTCTGGCTTATTTTGCTGAGTGTGATCCCCTCTAATTCCATCCATGTCGCTGCAAATTGCATGTGCTTATCTTCTTTGAATGCTGAATAGTATTCCATTGTGTATATGTACCATATCTTCTTGATCCAGTCATCTATTTTTGCACATCTGGGTTGCTTCCATACCTTTGCTATTGTGAACAGTGCCTCAATGAACATACGGGTGCATGTATCCTTTTGGAATAGATTTTAAATGACAGAGTTTAAGTGACATGTTTTTGGTGTCATTTTGACTAATGAAACTTCTGGTTTGCATCCAAATATTCATGCAAAGATGGGCCAAGATGACTGATTCAAGTTAGAAGCTAACCCATCATAGAGTTGGTAAAATCTGCCCCATACATTGTGGTTTAAATTTCATGAGGTACATGATATGATTACTTTTGAATGCAACATTTTATGATTGACTGAAAAGTATATCTAAAATATAGATGCATATTTTTTAAAAAGGAACTTGTAAAATGTGTATTATTTTATATATTTTTATA
Source organism: Scalopus aquaticus (assembly GCA_004024925.1). Classification (NCBI taxonomy): domain Eukaryota; kingdom Metazoa; phylum Chordata; class Mammalia; order Eulipotyphla; family Talpidae; genus Scalopus; species Scalopus aquaticus. Next base: position 53,533 of record PVIJ01002255.1, on the reverse strand, counting down.
CTTATGTCTATCCTACTGGTACAGAGGCTCCATGAAAACAGGACTTTTTCTGATTGATGTTTTGTTTTTGTTTTTTTCTGCTATATCTCCCTTACCTAGAATTGTGCCAGTACTTGTTAGCTGAATGAAAATGAATTACAGAATGTAACTGCTTATAATACGTGTAAATTCTGAAGCAAGTAGAAATATTGAAATATTCAACTTTAAAAGGCTATTAGGTTTTTTAAAGTGTCTCCCCCTGGAAATATTTTCAGTACTCAACATTTTTGGTCTCACAATCTATATCCTAATATATCCTAATATATCCTAATATATCCTAATATATCTATATCCTAATATATCCTATTATATTAGGATATATTATTAATATTAAAATAACAATGACATTGAATAAAATAAAAATAATATATTTTATTAGCAATAATTGTGTATTTCAAAATAACTAAATTAGCACAAGACATTGTTATAAGATTTTGCAAATCTCTTTGACATCTGGTTTAAGAGAAATCATCTAAATTCTTATATGTATCTCTATTGCTGATCTATTACAATATGTTGTTTTGGTTGAAGTATGTGAAGAAAATTCAACCGCATACATGTAGTTAGAAAAGTAATGGGTGTTTTAATTGCCTCTCAGAAAATTGCTCATATTTTTATAACACGCCAGAATTTGTGAAATAACAACTTTAAAGGTGTTACAATATAGATTCTGAACCTATATGTATTAACTTTTCATACTCTGTTATTTTGAAATCCCATGAACAAACCAGAAACTGTGAAAGTATGTTTTCCTCTTGCATGACTTAACAACATCATGCCCTAAAGTTTATTTGGAAGCCATTAGTTCTCTAAGTAATTGACATATTGCTAATATTCACACGTTTCATTTTATGATATCAAAAAATCACATTCATAAGCATTGCCTCCAGTCTTATCAGAAATGTCCTTAACTATTAAGAAGTTGTCAAACCCATGGAGATGTATTCAGGTTTTCCAAAATCCTAATTTTCTTTTTAAACATTTAAATTTCAGTAGTGGCAAAAACCACTGCCAGCTGTTTTCCATGATGTGCAAACTCACATCATTTATTTGGAGAAAATGCTTCCCAAATACTCTCTTCTAAGTAAACATAATCTGTCAATCAGTCATTCTTTCAAGTTAGTATTCTTACAAATGGCATTGTATAAAAAGCATGACTATCTCAACTTACAGTTCAAACTATTGCAAGTGATTTTCTTGGCAACAGTAATAATATTTTGCTATGCATCAGAAGTGCTTCATGCAAATTTTTATTTTATCATACTAAATATTGCCAAGATATGTACACACAGGTCAATTTCATTTATGATGCATATTTAATTTCATGATATTTTGTTGTTACTGCTTTATAATGCCTTCCCCCCCAAAAAAGAATGTGGAGCTGAAGAATACAATGATTATTTGTAATGAACATGGTGTAGCTACCGTGATTAATACTAAGGTGCCAGAACTTTTGTGTTTGGTTGCTTTTTGCTGTTACAGCAAACGTCAAGAGGGATAATAATGTTTTAGGATGACCCCCACAAACTTCCTGAAAGAGTTTCAGGGTTCCCTTCAGAAGCATTCAAATATGAAAGTAGAAATCCATATTAGTTAAATGGACTACCATAACAAAATGTGCCATTACCAGATTGGATGACTAGAACAACAGAAATGTATTTGTTCATAATTCTGGGGGCTAAGTCAAAGATCAAGGTATTAGCCAGTTTGGCTTTTCCGAAAGTCTCACTCCTTGATTTGCAGATGGAGATGGTTGACTTCTTGTTATATCCTCACGTCACTTCCTTTTTCTCTATGTGTAGACATACTGGGTGTCTCTCCTGTGTCATAATCTTTTCTTCTTGTAAAGGCACCAGTCTAATCGGACTAGGGCCACAGAAATCTCTTTAACATTAAATTGGGTCTTTAAAGGCCCTAGCTTAACTACAGTCACATTCTTAAGTACTGGAATTTTAGGGTGCACAATTCAGCCATCGATGGTATTCTTATTCACATTGCCAATTTTAAACTGTATTAATATTCAGGAATACTCTCATTCAGAAATATCTATGTACATCTTCATATATTTATTTAAGTGTATATTGTAAAATTATTCTACAAAGATGCCATGGATAAGTTGTCCTTTAAAGTAGAAAAAATATTTCATAAATACTATTCCTCTTGATTATTTACAACTCCAGTCCTCCTTCAACATTCTACTATAAAGTTTGATGCAAATCCTGTTGGTTACTTTATGGTATTTTATAAATGCATTTAAGTGCACAGAGATTCTTTATAGAATATGGTGTGCATGTTTTATAAATTTTAAAATTCCTTTTCAAAGGCATAGCCAGAGGCAGAATCACTAAGATCAATGGCTATTTGGACTTCCTGAAATCTGCTTTGTAAGAGCAGATTTTTGTTTGTTTGTTTTCAGTAGTTTATTCATAACCACCAAACCTGAATCAACTCAAGTGGACAAATGATGGAAATTTCATATAATGAAATAGTATTTAGGAAGAAAATGGAATGAATTATTAATGCATACAATTTGGATGAGTCTCAGAGACCTTATGCCTCTGAGAGAAGCCAGTCAAAGGCTACAGGTTGTGTATCATATGTATTTATGACATTCTGAAAAGATCAGCAAACTGCTGGTCTGAAAACAGAGCCATGATTTTCAGAGGTGGAGAGAGGCAAAGGGTTGGTTAGAAATAAGCATCATGTTGCTACTTTTTGCAGTTATAGAATTGTTCTTTGTCTTGGGTGTCTTCATTACATAATTGTATACAGATAACAAAACTCAGAAAGGTATGCTATGATCATCCTGTGAGGGAGCCTTATCACTTTTTGACATTTTTGGATGACAATTGAGGAACAAATGTTTAGATTACTATGACTTCATTTTTATCCCCAGAGAAAAATGATTAACAGATTCAGAGTATTTCAATCTAATAATATGCAAAAATTAAATAAATGCATGTACAAACATATATAAGTCTCAAACTGCGTTTAAACTAGTTTTCAACAAAATTACTCACCAATTAGTCAACATGAAGAATTTTACAAAGGAGATAATAGGCTGACAAATCTGACATGCTATCATCAGGAAAAACCCTTAAAGCTAATTAGATGGGCTTCGCTGGTGGCTTAGGGGTTAAGTCTAAGAGCAATCACTGCTATGGCCTTAGTTTGATCCCCAGTCAGGGAGCTGACCCACATGCTGACCCACATATGGGCAAGAGACCTCTCCTGTCTCGTCTACTGCTCCCCTTAACAGTGTATTTCAGTAAATCTGCCTATTCTGCTCCCCTCTCTGTCTCTGGTGTATCCTCTCACCCTCCAACCCTGGCCCCTACCCCCCCCCACACCTCTGGCCTACACCCCAGTACTTCTGCAAATAATCTTTGAAAAAAAAAAAGCTAATTAGAACTTTTTAGTGAAGGGTAGGTTTTTCATTTTTGCCCAAACTGGTTAAGTCCTAAAGCAACATGGGCAGTATCCTCTGTGACTTAAAAGTACCTCGGGTTCATTAACAGCCATTTGCATAATAAAATCACTTTCCAAAGGGGAGCTTAGCTACCACTTTCTGAACATGAAATAAAGACAGAGGCAAGAACTGGTTAGGAAGTAACATTGCCCCTACGTAGTCAGTATTCTGGAATTTCACCCTGCCTCTACCCAAATACCAGTAGTCCTATAAAGATCCGAATTCCCTTCGCAAGGGAAAACAGTGATTTGAATCCATGTCTCCTTGTTTGATTCAAGTAATAAAACTCATGTTACCACAAATATCGAACTTGGTCAGATCATTTGCCTGACACCTGCCAAATGACCAACCCCTTGATTTAGACATCAAAAATTTTGATCATGAATGAAAACCTCAATTTATTACTAGTTATGAATCAGCATATGATCATACTATTGTGGATTTATTCATTAATGTAGTTATTTTTTCTGCATAAAAATTAATAATTCCTCATTGTTTGATTTTCAGAATAAAATATTGTCAGAACATAAACTTGGCCAGTATTTTATATTCTTAATGTACAAAACACTTTTTAATTGTCCTTATACTTAAAGGCCAGGTCATCAAATTAGTCATCAGTTCCCAATTCCATCTCATGTATTTTGTTATACTTTGTATACTTTGTAAATGCATTTCTTTCTCTAAAGACTAATAGAGAAAATTTCATTTCTTATATTGAATTTGTATCATGTTTATGGGTTTCCCCTTTCATATTTTCTCTTCTCCAAATTTTATCAGTGGTAATATTTCCTTCTCCCCAAAAGTCAAAGAAATAGACATGAGTCTTTCCCTAATTCACTTAATGTTTGGTTACTTGTAACCATCATAATCATTTAAGTTTAAAAGAGCACAGTAATTATTCCTTCATTTTCTTTTTGGATTGTGATTTAGTATACTGTAGATTCTGAAGTTTAGCACAAATTTGATTTGTGTTCTTAATTTATTTGTTACCCAAAATCTGATATACCTGTACTGTTCACAAACTTACGTGTCCATAGCACAGTCCCCCACCAGATGTGAAATATGTAATTTATATAGAGTCAATGTATTTCAAATCATAGGAAATATGTAGAAATATGTATATGAAATGTATTAAGACATATCTATATAATTACCAATTTGGGATGCCTGTTATCTATATATAAAAGAATATTATCAAGTTAGCATCTTTGCTTCCTCATTAAAATTCAACCTGGGGCCTCCCTGGTGGTGCAGTGGTTGAGCGCTGCGCTGTGGAGCTGTTGGCAGTGCACAATGCGAGTTCGAGGCCCAGCCAGGGAGAATCCCACATAGTGTGGCAGACCTCTCCTGCCTCGCCCGCTGCTCCCCTCAGCAGTGTATTTCTGATCTGCCTGTTCTGCTCCCCACTCTGTCTCTGGTGAATCCTCTCGCTGCCCCACGCCTCTGGCCTGTACCCCAACTTGTATGTATAAATAAATAAATCTTAAAAAAAAATAAAATTCAACCTTAAAATTGTGGTTTAGTTTTAAATTCAGGAGACTGGTTCTCTATATAAATGGAAAATATTTCACCCAAACAGTAGTTCCCTTACCATACAAGCATTCTTAATTTCCATGGATTCTTTAAAGCAGTGAAACTAGTTTTGATTACTCTCTGAATGCGGCAGGGAGATGCTCATGCACAGATGTTTCCATTTAAAAAGAAATCATGTAACTATAAACATCTAAACCAACAATATTTACTTTCAAAAAGTATGTAGATGTTCCATACAGTAAAACTATTGCAAATGCTATACTTTCAGTAAATGTAAATGTTGGTCTCTTCTTAACTGTCTAGCTGCAAATAATTTGAGGAAGTTAAGTTTCATATGTATTTAATTGTGATATATTGGAACATTAATAATTTCCTTCTGTGATATGCAGTTGCAGTTCTTTTCCTTCAGTTGCTCTGCTTAATATACAAATTATTGATGCTACAGCTTACCAGACTCATCTTTCTGTTATTTAAGCTGTAGGTATACGGTAAAAAAAAAAAAAAAAAAAATGCTTGCGGTCAACAAAGTTGACACTAAGGGGTATCTACTGGCACCATATCTTCAGTTCCAGAGAACTGATTACATTGGTGATTTTAGCAAGATGGTTTCTCACTTAGTCCTTCAAGTTTACTAATTTATTTTTGTAGAAGAACTAAATGTGAAAGAGTAGGTGAACTGAAAATATGGCCACATTTTTGAAGGCAGTCTCATGTTAATTAAGTGTATTAGGCTGATATACAATACTGAAATTTCAACTGATTATTTTCCCATCAAAATATAATTATTTTATAAGCAGAAATACTCATATTGTCATAATCTATAAAGTCAAAGGCATTGTGTTGACATAGCAAATAGTTTGAGTATCTTTTAAAGTCCGGGTTCTTTTTCTTACAGAAACTAAATATATGCACATATAGTATTGTATTTATGATTCCCCTGGAATGTAAATTCTCAACCACATTCCTCTAATTGCTTTTACCAAGTAACTTCTGCTTTTGGAATAAGATAACCTTACAAATATTGAACACGAAAGTTCAAATAAAGGAAAAATTGCATTGAAAAGACTATAAAATGTTTTCCTGGTAAAGTACACGATAAATCATACATACATTTAAGCTATGAGAGACTAGGAAGGTTTAGTCCAACATATTAGTTTGGCCAGAATCATTAAAACTTCAAATAGGAGATGACTGTAATCTATAATCATCAAAGAAGTTGAAGTCTTGGGAGACTAAACTATACTTACAGCATCAAGGAATTCATGGGAGAATTATTATATTGTTTTTTAAAATGTATTATATTCTATTGTTCTATTTAACAATGTTGGATTTTAGCTGAGCTCTGTGCTCCTGGAAGAGAGTCATCTAATGCTTAAGAACTTTCACCTTCTTCTTACTGTGAAGAAATAAGCCATCTCAGTGTGACTTAGGTAAGACTCATACATGCCTCCCTGGCTTATTGATGGCAAGACCAGACACGAATTTGCCTAATAATAAACCAAGCTGAATGGCTTGTCTATACTGATCAGTCAGAATAAAGTACTTGTTAGCCAAATTTTGGTTAAATTTACCTACTTTTTCCAGGCCCTTGAACCTTGATGACTCTTCAGCCAGCATACACGCCCACTTAATAGTCCCTTCCTGACAGTAGATTGGTCTTTGGGTAAAATAATCTCTGTCACTTCACCTTTCATCCTGCTTCCCACAGTCAGTTCTTCCCAGCCTTGTTTACTCCCTATAAAAGAAAAGCTCTTTGGGGTACTACCTTAGCATGTTATGCATATTTCCTATCCATCAGTCACAACAATAGATAATATCAAATGATATTTTGGTGTTGAATATTGTTAAACATCTTATTCACATGATCAAAGACTTAATTTTCTAGAAATGACAGTTATTTTGCCTTCCATTAGTAAAATAAAATTACGGTTGCCTGATTTTTAAAAACAAATTTAAAAAATTGCATTTATGGAATTTCAGGAAATAAATACCACAAGACAGTGAAATGCAGTAATGAAAGTGTCTGTAACTGCTATAAAAAAGAAGAGGTTCCAGCTTCCCTGCCCCACCTAATGAAGGGTGGTATGAGTAGGGAACTGAAGGTGAAGAAGACAGAGAAGAGGCATGTAGAAGAGAGAAATGTGAAAAAGTTGTGTTTAGTTCTTAGCTTTGGACTTGTACCCGGGACTTGGGGGACGTGGAAGGAGAGACATGGAATTGAGACCATAGAGACACTCAGACCAGTGTGGAGGCTGACAGTGGTAGCCGTTACCTTGATTTGTGCCTTAATTTTGCTCCTTTCAGCCAGACTTGCCTCACACCTTTCTCCCTTTTCCTATGGTCGTCCATGGGAAAGTGCCTTAGACGGTGCCTTAGACTTGTGGCAAACTTTCAGGCTCTACAGCCCTGCTTCAGACCAACCCTGTTTGGCTGGACATTTACCCAGGAGGAGATGGGTAATTCAGGAAGTTTTATTGGGACACTAATATTCTTTCTTCTTTTCTCTCTCTCTGCACTATCCTATTAAGAATATGCTTTATCTTTATGGCAGATGGCAGAACACATTTAGAGTGGTGTTCTATTTAGGCTTGGTGGTCCTGGGGTACCCCTCAGTCTGCACACTAACAAAAGTATAACAACAGAAATCAATAGCTAAAAATAAAATGAATTGAACAGATAACAACAAATTACAAAAGTACCTAGTAAATAGATATATATATAGAGAGAAGTGATAATAAAATTGTATCAGAACCAATTATCAAGAGAAAAGATAGTTTATTTAATACAGTATGTGCCTGTGCCTCATAATCTGACACAAATCAAACCAGTGTAGAAAGTTATTGTAATTCTCAATGAATGCAACATTCATTATAAATATTCAACTAAAACAGAATATGTAAAACAGGAGATACGATTAGCTACAACAAAAGAAATTCATTAAAACAAAAAATGTTTTTCTTCCTATAAAAGACTTTGCGACTACTAATTATTAATCAAAATCATTTCTTCAGACTTTTATATATTTTAATTCAGAATATTAAAATCAGAAGAGATATCCTGACCTATTATACAAACTTTGCAGAAGGACTTTATCTCTTTCATTTTATACAGCTTATATCTGCTCAAACAAGAGCAGAATCATTCTAATAATAAATTTTGATGAAACAAATCAGCAAATAAAATCAATATAGCTAGAAGAAAAATATATATCCCATCATGAAATATTCAAGTGAGAAAAATGTCTTTTAATTTCCTCATGAAGTCAGTTGATAAACAGCATATAATTTTGCAAAGAACGGGCAGAGAATAAGGTAACACCTGCTGAAAAAGGCAACTATCAGACTTTGGGGGCGTTCTTAATTGGCATATAATTTACATACCATACAGTTGACTCCATGAAAGGGTGAAGTTCAGTTGTACTTAGTATATTCACAAGTTGTATAACTATAGTCTCTGTCTGTTTCCAATCTCTGATTGTAGAACTTTTCATTGCAACAAAAGAAAGCCTATTTCCATTACCAATCCCTTTTCTTTCCAATGCCTGGGAACCACTAATTTCTATTCTGAATATATTACGTGTGTGTGTGTGTGTGTGTGTGTGTGTGTTTAATAAAACATTTGTAACCCTTTGTGTCTGACCGCTTTCACTTACCATAGTGTTTTCAAAGCTCATTCAAGTTTTAGCATGAAACAACACTTCATTCCACTTTATAGCCAAATATTCTACTCTATGGTTATATGTTTCTCTTTACCAGTTGATTAACATTTGGGTTTTGATGGTTATTTAGGTTGTTGCCACTTTTTAGCCACATTTTCGCAAATCGTGATGCTCTGCACATTCATAGGCAATTTTTTGTGTGAACATGTATTTTTAATCCTTTTGAACAGATATCTAAGAATGGGATTACTAGATATTATAACTCTATGTTTATCTTTTTAAAGAGCTGCAAAAACAGTTTCCGAGGTGGCTGTACTACTTCTATTCTATACAACAATATCCTAGATTCCTGCTGTTTTACATATTCAGCAACTTGTCATTGTTCATTCTTCTGGTTGTAGCCATTCAAGTGGGTGTGAAGTGACATGTTATTATTATGGCTTTGATTTGCATTTCCCAAACATCTAAGCATATATTATACATATTTTTATTCAAATCTCATTGCATCATAAGATTACATTCAATTCAGATGTGCATTGTTTTGAATGAGCATGTGTTTACACTACATCAAGGTCACTGCTAAAACTTCAAATGTATGTTTCCATACCATTGTCTACTTTTCCCTGATTTACACAAAACCTTATCCCTTTCCCTTTCTACTACCTGCTAATTGATCTTTTCGTCCAAAAGTTTAATTTTTATTTACTTCATCTGTTTTCTCTACATATAACATAGGAGTGAAATCATATGTCTTTGGTTTATTTCACTACGCATAATACATCAATATCAGTGTAAATGGCAGGATTTAATATTTTTATTAATGGCTTAAATGTATCCCAAGGCATATATACTATATCTTCTTTATCAATTCATTAATTGATAGGTACTTAGGTTATTTCCAGTAATTGGCTATTGTAACCAATGATGCAATAAATATAGGGATGCAATAACTCTTTGATTAGTGATTTTTGTATTTTTTTTTTTAAAGATTTTTTATTTTTTATTTATACATACAAGCTGGGGTACAGGCCAGAGGTGTGGGGCGGCGAGAGGGCCCACCAGAGACGGAGTGGGGAGCAGAACAGGCAGATCAGAAATACACTGCTGAGGGGAGCAGCGGGCAAGGCAGGAGAGCTCTGCCGCGCCATGTGGGATTCTCCCCGGCCGGGCGTCGAACTCGCGTCGCCACTGCCGACAGCTCCACAGCGCAGCGCTTAACCGCTGAGCCACCAGGGAGGCCAATTTTTGTATTTTTTGAGTAAATACTCAGAAGTGGTATGGTTGGATCCTATCGAATTGCTATTTTAAATTTTTTGAGGAATCTCCATACTGTTCATAATGATTGCACCAATTTACTCCCCCATCAGGAGTGTACAAGGGTTTTTGCCTCTGCATATCTTCTCAAAACTTTTTTATTTCTTGTCTTTTGGATAATAGCCATCCTCACAGGTGTGAAGTGATAGCTCATTTTTTTTTATTTGCATTTATGTAATAATAAGAGATTAAAAACTTCTTATGTGTCTGCTGGTGTCTTTCATCATTCAGTAGGATTTATTTTTGTTTGGAATTAAGTTTTTGTGTGCAGAAACTCTGTAGTTTGATAAAGTCTCATCTGTTTATTTTTAATTTTGTTTCCCTTGCCAATGGCACTAAGTCCCCAAACATTTCTAAGATTGATATCAAGGAGCGATCACCTATATTTTCATCTACATTTTTTGTGGTTTCAGGTTTTACATCCTAGTCTTTAATCCATTGAATTAATTTTTGTATAGGGTGTTATTTCATGGTCTAGTTTTATTTTTTTATATCTGACTATTAATAGTTTTTCTTTTTTTTTTTTTTAAAGATTTTATTTTATTTATACATACAAGCTGTGATACAGGCCAAAGGCGTGGGGCGGCGAGAGGGTTCACCAGAGACAGAATGGGGAGCAGAACAGGCAGATCAGAAGTACACTGCTGAGGGGAGCAGCGGGTGAGGCAGGAGAGGTCTGCCGCACCATGTGGGATTCCCCCCAGCCGGGCTTCAAACTCGCGTCACCGCTGCTGACAGCTCCACAGTGCAGCGCTCAACCTCTGCGCCACCGGGGAGGCCCTATTAATAGTTTTTCAATACCACTTATAAAAGAGACTTTCCATATTAGGTTGTAAGGTCTTGGCTCTTTTGTGATAAATTACTTGTTCATATATCTGTGTTTTTATTTCTGGACTTAATTCTTTTCCATTGATCTGTGTGACTACTTTTATTTAAATATGAAGTTTTTTTTAAGGATTCTTTAATTATATAACTTAAAGCCAGAGAGACCGCCATTGTGTGTTCTATTTTTTCTCTATAAATTGCTTTTGCTATTTGAGTTCTCTTATTGTTCCAAATAAATTTTCATGTGTTAAGAATACTGTTGGGATTTTGATAAGGATTGCTTTAAATTTGTATATTGCTTTAGGTAATGTAGAAATTTCAATGATGTCAGTTCTTTTCTAATCCATTAGCATGAAATGGCTTTCCATCTCTTTGTGTCCTTTGTCTCTTATAACAACATCTTACAATTTTTTGTTATATAGCTTTTTCACTTCCATGGTTAAATTTATTCTAATATATATAATTATTTTTGTTATGGTTGTCTATCAGATTGGTTTCCTGATTTCTCTTTCTGCTCATTAGATATGTATAGAAATGCAGCAAATCTTTGCATATTGATTTTGTTTCCTACCAGTTTTCTATAGTCATTTAAAATTTCTAATGGATTTTTTTACTGGAGTTTTCACGTTTTCCTTATTATCATAGCATCTGTAAATAATAATGGTTTTACTTCATCCATTTCAATTTGAGTACCACTTATACATTTTTTGTTAGTTTAATTGCTTTACTAGGATTTCCACTACTGTGTTGAATAGTACTGGTGAAGGTGGGAATCTTGTAACATTTTTCTTATGTATGTCTCATAATTTCATGTAATAATTTTTGTGTTTCATATTTTATATTTATTTCCTATTTCATGTCATAACTGTTGTATTTCTTAAACTGTTATAATCTATGTTATTCCATACTTTATCTATTGTGGGATTCAATTTATTCCTCTGGCCAAGAACTTGAAAAAGAAAAAAACTTATAAAATGTATCACATTAAAACATTGGTTTCCCTTCCACTCTGGAGATTAACCTTTCAAATGGAACACATGAAGAGTAAACTCACTTCAAAAAGTGTGGCTAAATGAATACCTGTTGCCTTTACTGTACATTTCACCTATTTGTCATGGTATGCAAAGGGACATAAAGAGAAAATATAATGACTTGTTTTTCAATCTCATTTTCTCACTTAGAACCATTAAGGGAAGTAAGGAGTTATATTCTGTATCAGAAAGGATTGCATTTATATTCTTTCATTTCTAAAATAGGTTTCTCTCTTTGAAATGGAAACAGTTTCCTAACTTAAAGTAGGTAATTACACACTCCATTAAACAAGTAATTAACAGATTACAATTTGAAAAAAAGAAAAACTTGAAAATGAGCAATTCAAATTCTAAATGTGAAGAGTAGTGTTATAATTAGCATAATACCTTTAGAAACAGATTAACAAGTACACAATAAAAATGAAAAAAAATCTGTTTCCTCCATACAGATCATGCACAGCAAAATTTATGAGGCAAACACCAACATGGTTTTGAAAAACTTGGTCTTAGAATTACTGCTCTATTACTCAAATTCAGAAAGCTAAGATTTTAGCATATAAAATATTTGCCATTCTAAGAGAATGTGACTCTTCAGTCAATGTTTTAAATTGTCTTTCAACAATAATTCCCTGAGGCAAGTGGCCAAAGCTAGCAAACTTAACATGTGTAATTCAAATTGGTGATTTCAAATTGCAGAAAAGACAGGCTCAGTGTTGTGTATGTATGGTTCCTGTTTACTGCAAGGTTAAAAATGTGCATAAAGGGAATTCAAAGGAAACATGGCACACTAAGTCTCTATTATCCTGCTTTCAAGAAAAAAAAAATTCTATTCTAAACTGGCAGAAAGGGCCAGTTTTATACTAACCTACTCTTTAAAGAAAAAAAAAAAAAAAAGGATAACTAAAGGCACCACAGAGAGCTTCAAAGGATAGTGGTAAAATAAAAGTGCAACTAATAGCTAGATCCATAGTAACACATTTTTTCAAGCAAAATCCTGGGCAAACTTCCCTATTCAAATGCCTGCAGCAAGGAAAAAGTGGAGAATTCTTCATGTCTGTTCTTCTAATCTAAGCTCTTTCACCTTCACAATCATAAGAGGGGCAGAAGGGTGGCATCAAATCTAAAACCTGTGTTCCTCACAAAGATCTGATAATAGTTTCTCTTTTGAAATTTGAACTGACCCTGTGAGCATAAGTAATTCATTTAAGGCATTTGAAAAAAAAAATATGTCCATCAACTGTTTTGCTAGAACCCATATGTTGTTTTCATTACATATTGAAAATAAGCAAAACAGATCACTCTGAAAAAAGAGGTTTTCTCCTACAATTTTACTAAAAACAGACATTCAGTAAGTTCAAATATGCCAGCTTGAAGATGCTACTGAGAATGTCAAATAGCTATTGACTTTTGAGTCATCATTTCTATGTGGCAGTAAAGAGAAACTGCTGTTGCATATTGCTATTGCATTTGCCTTACAATATTGGTTTTCTTAATGGAAAAAATACTAGTTTGAATGGAGATGTCAAGTGTTTTCTAAATAAAAACTAAATTCAAGTCAGAATAACTTTGTTTAAGAGAGGTAAGAATTTCTGCAGTTATCTTTACTTTATTATGTCAAATGTTTTATGTATTTGTGATCTTGTGTTAATCCTTAACTCTTATAACAACACATGTAGTATCTTTCTGGAAATTTGTATTTAATGGATCCTTCTATAAAAGTCTCTAACTATATCCTTGTGCAGATTTCAACTTTAACTGCACATCCATGTTAGGTTTTGATAATAAAAGAATTGTGTTAAACAGGTTATTACTTGAAGTGATTACACGTGTCACTTTGGCTTGTTTTTTTTTTTAAGATTTTTTTTTTTTTTTTATTTATACATACAAGCTGAGGTACAGGCCAGAGGCATGGGGCGGCGAGAGGGTTCACCAGAGACAGAGTGGGGAGCAGAGCAGGCAGTTCAGAAATACACTGCTAAGGGGAGCAGCGGGCGAGGCAGGAGAGGTCTGCCGCACCATGTGGGATTCTCCCCGGCCGGGCGTCGAACTCGCGTTGCCGCTGCCAACAGCTCCACAGCTCAGCACTCAACCGCTGCTCCACCGGGGAGGCCCACTTTGGCTTGTTTTTAAAGTAGGTATGCAGAGCCTGGTCAGTAGTAGGCTGCCTTTCAACCTGAGTTTTCTGCTTTTAACTCATATATTTCCTTTCTTAAATCGAATAATGCATTATCATGAATGTCTTCTCCATAGCAAATGTAGGGTTTGCTTAAGAAATCTCCAGTTAAGTGCTATGCTTCATGTCCTATGCAGTGTTTGAAATATATATATAAACTGAACCGAATTAGAAATATACCAAAACGTAGTTCTTGGGTATAACTCAATAATGATAACTACTTTTCCAGAGATTAAGAATACATTGGAAATTTATTAATTTTACAGTATAATTCCAAGGGAAAACTTTCTGAATGTAGTTATATTTGTCAAAAGGTCTCAGGTTTCTTCTTTAACATTTCCAGTATCAATTTTACCTATTACATGTTTTTGTCAGTTATTTTGCTGTGGAAAATTACCTCATATCTTGCCATCGCAACTCATACCCTTAAACAAGTACAGAGCACTAAGAGTAGTGTTAATTTCTAAGTACTCTCTGAAACTGATTGTTGGCAGAGATTAGTAGCCGAGATTTACCAGGTTCCTTGTAGTTTGGAGCAGGCCATCTTCACACCCAGTTATCTGTATTGGTGGATTTCTAGTGGGCATGGTTTGTGATGACCCCTCAATCTTCCACCATTTCCACTCAGACTTTAGTGAGATAGAAAAATATTCTGAAAGTTTCATGTCTGAACTGTCTTTCATAGACAAGTGCTATTTTTCACTTAGTGTCTATGAAAGTTGTGATGGCTAAAATTTTGTGTTAAACTAATTTGGTTCAAGTGCCCGGTTATTTGTTAAACACTAGTCTAGATAATGCTGCTAAAGTGATTTGTAGATGGAATTAGCATCTACAATCAGTAGACTTCAAGTAAGGCTTTTTATACTCCATAATGTAGGTGGGACTCATCTAGTTAATTGAGGGTCTTGAAAGCAAAGTTGATGTTTCCTCAAGAAAACAGAAATTTGTCTAAAGTAACAGAAAATCTACCTGAATTTCCAGTCTGTTGGAATACTGTATGAATTTCAGACTCAAGATTGGAACATCAATTTTTGCCTGAGTTCCTACTGGCAAGCCTGTAGCCCCTACAATAATGTAAACTAATTTCTTTTTTATGTATGTATGTATTTATTTATTTTTAAAGATTTATTTATTTATGCATACAAGCTAGGGTACAGGCCAGAGGCGTGGGGTGGCAAGAGGGTGCACCAGAGACAGAGTGGGGAGCAGCACAGGCAGATAGACGGAAATACACTGCTGAGGGGAGCAGCCGGCGAGGCAGGGGAGTCTGCCGCGCCATGTGGGAATCTCCCTGGCTAAGCATCGAACTCGCATTGCCCCTGTTGACAGCTCCACAGCGCAGTGCTTAACCGCTGTGCCACCAGAGAGGCCCAATAATGTAAACTAATTTCTTATGGATATACTAATGTCCCATTAGTTCTGTTTTACTGGAGAACCGTGACTAATACAGAGTTGTTCCAAAGTGGAAATCTACTTTTATCTGAAGTGAGAGGTTATTGTTATACAAGTTTCAGAGAGTGTAGATGGGCACATTTAACAAAAATAATATGAATTTTCTTTGAAATAATTCCTCCTAAATGACTAGACCCAATCACATAGAAATATCCCAATAGATGTTTATTAAATGTTCATTAAAATACTTATTAGCTCCAGAGTGAAAGAATGTTATTTCTGTTAAAAATTAAAGTACTTCATCTGTTTTTAATACTATGCTAAATACTGATACAGATGGGAAAGATAATTCCAAGTCTACAGTGTTCTTAGACTAGTGGGAAAAATAGTGGAAAAATCAAAAGGATGTACAGTATTCCAGAGAGAGGGAACAACATGTACTGAGACATTCTGAAGTGAATGAGGTAATGAGCTTGACAGTCATGAAAATAAATCCATGTTGAATATATGCAGCAGCATCTGTGTAGAGGTTGTTGCTGAAGAACTGAGTTTGGACACTAAACCATAATTTTTATCTCTGCGCCTTAGTGTTCTCTCATACAATTGAGCTTAAGGGAAAAAATAGTGTTTTCTTGAATATCAAATGAACTTATTTGTAAAGTGACTGTCATATACATCACTTCAAAATATGGTAGATTTTATTATTAACAGTGTTGACCATATAAGATATGGCCTGGTATACATATAACATCTGACACACCGTGATTGCTTACTTCAGGCCCCTCCATCTTTGTATGTGTTTCACTTCCATCAGCTCCTATTAAGCCATCAGATATCAAGTGCCTATTACCATGTTTGATATACAGTAAGGTCCTGAGTATTGAGTTACCTTTGAAAATGCACAAATATTTACCATTTTTAAGCAACCGCTGCTAGCACTTATTTGCCTCTTTTAATGATGATCAAAATCTTTAGTGAAGTGACTTTAATATGCTGTCATTACCCTTAACAAGTTACAGAATAAAATATATGCTTAGCTTACTCATATAAATAAAAATTAATTTCAGGAATATTAAAAATCCCTTTGAGAGGAGATCAGTGCTGCTTTGGGTATTAGAAGACCTTGATTTTATTTATTTTGAAATTTTTGAGGTAGCATTCGTTTACACTGTATATGAATCAGAGGTATATATAGGATCATGCCTCTTCAGATATATGTCGCCATACCACACCCAGCACAAAGGCACCCAGAGTCCTCCACCATAGTCCTTTGGGCCCCATCCATACTTTATACCCTCCCACCCCCTCCTCCAAAACTATAATTCCATGGAAAGATTTCTAGGGCTCATATTAGCTTGGTTTCAGTTGACCCTTTGTTTAGTTTCTCTATATTGCACATGTAAGTGAAACCATGTGATATTTGTCTCTATCCTTTTGACTCATTTTGATTAAGCATAATCCTTTCCATCTCATTTTTTCATAAATGTCATAAGTTTATCTTCATCATTGAGTAGTATTCCCTCGTGTGTGTATATCTCACATCGTCTTAATCCACTCATGTTTCCTTGGGCTCTTAGGTTGTTTCCAGTGCTTGACCATTGTAAATACTGCTACAAAGAACATTGGCAATCATATGTCCTTCCAACTTAGTGTTTGCATTCTTTGGGTAGATACTAGATATGTAGGAGTGGACCTGCTGTATGATATGGCAGATTTATTTTTGCTCTTTGGAGAAAACTCCAAACTGTTTTCCATACGGATATCCCAGTTTACATCCCCGCCAACAGTATATAATTTTTCCATTTCCTCTACAATTCCTTCAACATTTGTTGCTTCTGGATTTTTTGACATGGGTCATTTTTACAGAAGTGAAATGGTATCTCATTTGATTTCCATTTCCCTGATGATAAGTGATGTTGAACATTTTTTCATGTGCCTAATGACCATCTGTATGTCTTCTTAGGAAAAGTGCCTGTTTAGCTCTTTGCCCATATTTTGATTGAGCTTTGTCTTATTTTTGTTTAGTTGTATAAATTCTTCTAGATCTTGGATATCAGCTCCTTGTTAAAATATTTGCACTTGTATATGCAAATATTTTCTCCCATTCAGTAGGGTGTCTTTTTTTTAATGATAGTTTCTTTAATTGAGCAGAAAAATTTTAGTTTGATGTAGTCCCATTTTTTTATGTTCACTTTTGTTTTTCTTGACATTAAGACAAAATCCATGAAGAAATGACTGACGTTAATGTCTGGAGTGTTTTGACTATGTTTTCTTCAACGTATTTTATGTTTTGAGTCTCACATCCATGTCTTCAATACATTCTAAGTTAATTTTTGTGTGTGATGAGGGATGATTATTTAGTTTGTTTTGCATGTGCTTGTCCAGTTTCCCCAGTACCATTTCTTAAAGAGACTTTACTTTCATCAATGTATACGCTTAGCTACTTTGCTACAGATTAATTTTCCATTTGATGCATTTTTAAATATGATTATTTTTCTTGTTTTCTCTTGTAATTTATTGTTTGCATATAGAAGTACAACTGATTTTTATAAATTAATTTTGTAACTTGCCACTTTATTGTATCACTTCATTATTTCAGTTTGTTCATGGAATCTTTATAGTTTTTTAAAATATATTATCATGTTGTATAAAAATAGTGGCAGTTTTACACCCTTTTTCCCAAATTGGGTTTCTTTTATATTTTTCCTTTGCCTAATTGTTCTCGCTAGTTTCTCTCCCTAATTGTACCTCTAATTCTAATTTCTCTAATTTCTCTCCCTAATTGTACCTCTGATATTATGTTGAACTGTAGTGGACATCCTCATTTTTTGTACCAGATATTAGTGGTAAAACTTTCAGTTTTTAACACTGAATATGATGTTAGTTGTAGGTTTGTCAGATATGCTTTTATTATGTTCATGTATGTTCCATCTATCCCAAATTTTGAGGGTTTTTATCATAAATATATGCTGAATCTTACCAGATGCTTTTTTGGGCAATAGTGATATGCATTTTTATGCAGTCTTTTATTGACAGGTTTTTTAGAGTAGCTGTAGTTATAATTCATTTTTAAAACGTAATTTTCTTAATATTTAGTGAGTTGCAGTTTTACTCACTTAAAATGAGTAAGTTGAATGAGAGCCCTTTAGCTTGTATACTGTTCCTGAATGTTTAACATCTGTGAGTCAGATAGGCAAATCTCAGCAAAAGAAATAATAGCATGCAGTTATAAATATTGATATCTAAGCAATAAACATGATGAGAATTATTTATCTTGAGATCATAATATCAATAAAAAGAAATATGTATGATTAGATTTGGGGGCACAAAGATGCTTGAATATCCGACTTTCCTGAGGTAGAGACTTAGAATCATCTTTCTTTGTCCTTATAAAATGAGCCTAATAAAGGTCAAAGCACTCCAGAAAAGTCTGCAAACAGTCTGTTTCTGGGACAAGTGTTGAGATAGATATTGTCTAAGTCATTATTCAGGGGAAAAGTGACAAAATAATGAATGACTGGGGTCACTACCTACCCATAAACAATGATCAGAAAATGCTACAAATGTCTACATAGTAGACATTGACCAGCTGCTTCTGAAGATTTTTCTCTTTCAAATATTGATAATGCACTTTTTCAAATACATTTTTAATATTAAGTGATCTCTAGGTGGGATTCTGCACCCGTGGTAAATAGTTGATGTATTCAGCTGTCGTCTTTTTGTTGAAGCACTAAGACCCTGGTTTTCATAGCCAAAATGTGGCTAAGTCTGTGAGTATCTCTTTTATTGTTAAGGCCTATCATAACAATTGATACCAAGTTTGGTGTGTAGGTTGGGTATGTGGGTTGACTGGTGAAGTCTGTCCAGGAGCCAAATGTAACAAAAGTCACTTGAGTTTAAAATTCTGGAAACAATTATTTCCAACACTGGATATATTTCTAAATAGTTCCTTAAATGTTCATCAGGTTCATTAAAATCAATGTATATTTTTTTTCTCTCTAGAGAATACAACATAACTCCCAAATAACAAAATTACAAATAAAATTTGAAACAAAATATTGTGCAAATTTTTATCATCAGTAGAAGTAGATATATTACACTAACTAAAATACTGAGCAAATCTTTGCAGATTAATTTTAATAAATTCTCTAATAAATGGAAAACATAGGTTCATATGACTTATTATTTCATCCATAAAACTGGTCTTTCTCATGGTAGACTCTATCTATTTGAAAACAAGCACTAGAGTGAAACTGTATAAGATTTATTCAGTTTCTTTGTCTACTTGATGGACATTTCACTAGATTTTTCTTCATGGATGCTTAGTAATATCATCAGAATAATTGAAGTAAAAGGTTTGTACTTATATTACTCATTAAGAATTTTTAGGTTAGGGCCTCCCTGGTGGCACAGAAGATTAAGCACTGTGCTGTGGAGCTGTTGGCAGTGGCAGTGCGAGTTCAACGCCCAGGCTGGGAGATTCCCACATGGCGTGGCAGACCTCTCCTGCCTCACCCACTGCTCCCCTCAGCAGTGTATGTCCGCCGATCTGTTCTGCTCCCCACTCTGTCTCTGGTGAACCCTCTCACCACCCTACACCTCTGGCCTGTACCCCAGCTTGTATGCATAAATAAAGAAATCTTCAAAAAAAAAAAGGTGAAAAAGAATTTTTAGGTTAAGGCTGTTTTCAAAATTAAGGTTAGTTACAAAAATCAAAGCTTGATGACTGATGCTTCAATTTTTCCATCGAGTTTGATCTACCCTGCACATGGAACACTGAAAAGTGGATATTGTAATGATAATTAAGGCTGTATTTTGGGCTGTGTTTATATCTGCTAAATAGTCCTTACGGATAAGCAGTCCTTACTGGTGTGTGTGTGTGTGTGTGTGTGTGTGTGTGTGTGTGTGTGTGTGTGTGTGTGTGTGTGTGTGGAGATCAATAGATAGATACAGATAAAACACCAGGGTATTCTGATCTTATTTTGATTAAGTTAATTCTCAGTATCCGAATTGATCAAAGATTAGCAAATGCATGTTTTTTCCAGTTTCCAAATTTTATAGTTCAGTAAAGATTCTGGAATTGATTAATATAAAAAGCAATGGACTTGTTCTGTCCATTAAGTTAATTTGATTTTATTAACCAAAATAAGAAGGAGAAAGACAAATCCCTATGATTTCACTCCTAAGTGAAATATACAGAAACAAAGCAAGGGAACAACAAAACAAACTAAAAAAACATTCTAAAAATCTTCTTACAGAAATCAGGCTAGCAGATGGGGAGGCTGAGGGTGGGGAGCAGAGTGGGGGAGCCCATGAAATGTGGTGGAGGACTATGGGCGCCACAGTCAGGGGGGTGCTTTGAGGACATACATTTGAAGAGGTGTCAGCCTCTACTTCTGAATCCCATGCAATGTTGTAAGCCAGTCTACCTCAATAAAAAATAATACAACTAAAAAAAAAGAAGTGATTTTTTTGTTTCAAGTAGAAAAGGGAGGGCTTTAGAAGAAAACAGATATCACACTAAAAAGAGAAATGGATTTCAGTATAAAACTATTTGTTGTTTTACAATTCTGGACAAATATTAGAAAACATTCTAAGAGTTCAGGGACCTTTCTTCACAATGATTGATAGGTTTTTACAGCTTTACATATGACTCTCCAGTCTTGTCTGGGGATACTGTGGGGGA
The DNA here is from genome assembly GCA_004024925.1 of Scalopus aquaticus. Lineage (NCBI taxonomy): Eukaryota > Metazoa > Chordata > Mammalia > Eulipotyphla > Talpidae > Scalopus > Scalopus aquaticus. Next base: position 32,413 of record PVIJ01002255.1, on the reverse strand, counting down.
GGAGGATGGTGGAGAGTGTTACTTCCTGTGACACCGTTTGACTGTGGGGAGCAAGTCCTGATTTGGCAGCACTGTGACTTCAGTGCTCTTTGTGCTTATCCCCATAAATCACTTCCAGACTATGTCATAAAGTTCTTAATATGTTTTAAAATCTTCACTCCAGTTGTTCCAGTTGGCAAAGATTGGCAGAACGAAAGGTCTCCATGGCCGTAGTATTTAGCTCATACGTAACATACCAAATACTAACTGAAATCACATCAGAGGATAAATCCATTTAGAGTGAATAGATTTTACTACGGTTGAGATGACATTTGCTGCCTTAAGTTTTTTGCTATATCTGTAATTTTACAGTGAATTAATTTATTCAACAAAAGCATTGTACCAACTCCTTTACTTGTACTATATCCCTGCTTACTATTTTAACCTTTTTAGAGGCAGATGTGATACGTTTATTACAAGTTACTCCAGCAAATATAAGCCTTACAAGAAAATAAAACCTGATGAATGAGCATTCTAAAGTTTTAGCATTTTTATCCAATTAGTGTTAACAAATTCTAAAATGCTTAAGCATTCTTCTACTTTGTTTTATTCTTTGGAAGTTTCACAGTGGCACTTGAGGTCAGATGAGAATTTGGGAGCATCTCCAAAGTTAAAGGAATTTGTTTGTTCTTGTTTACAGTTTCATGAAAATTTAAATTTCAAATATATTTTCATAATGCATTCAATATTTGCTTTGCAGCTTTTACTTCTACAACACTAACGAAAAATTAAGATTGCTTAAGGGGTCTGTCTTTCTGGAAACTTAATGCAGATTTTTATCGCAAACCTAATACAATTAAGTAAATACTCTAATAGTAGTAGCAGTGATAGCTGCAATTTACTAACTATAGCATGTGCTTAATGCTGTCTTGAGCATTTTAATCATTAAATTGTTACTTTTAATTCCTTATATTTAAATAACTCATATTTTTAATCACTAACATTAATTCTTTAAACCACCGAACCAAACTCTGTTCAATAGAGAATGAATCAGTACATGTATAGACACACAGTACAAAACCATGTCATATACTTTATTTTATTTTAGTTTATTTATACATAATTGGCAGTCTTTTTTTTTTTTAAAGATTTATTTTTTATTTATACATACAAGCTGGGGTACAGGCCAGAGGCGTGGGGCGGTGACAGGGTTCACCAGAGACGGAGCGGGTAGCAGAACAGGAAGATCAGAAATACACTGCGGAGGGGAGCAGTGGGCGAGGCAGGAGAGGTCTGCCACGCCATGTGGGATTCTCCCTGGCCGGGCGTCGAACTCGCGTCGCTGTTGCCGACAACTCCACAGCGCAGCGCTTAACCGCTGCGCCACAGGGGAGGCCCCATAATTGGCAGTCTTAATATTAACTTACTGAAATGGAGTTTCAAGAGTGTGATAAAAACATTGAGATGACACACTTTAGTATATGAAAACTCATGCTTCCTATGTAGATCTTAAGACTGCCCATACTTGGCAAACTATCATAGCAAAACAGTTTTAAAAGGTTAACTCCTCTGGACTTTCTAAATACTACATTTGTGATTCACCTGGTCATAGAAATGCAGATTACTTTGCTGTGTCACTATTTACTCCAGCTGCATCCTAAAGCAGCAATGCACTCATTAAATCTTACACTTGGTGTATCGGTTATATTTTTCTAATATGCATTAAATAAATACCTGAATATTAGAATAATGAGTGCCTACGTGTGAGGCTTAAGCTTCATAAAATGTACAAGTTACCTGTAAAGTCCTTCTCATAATTTTAGCTGCATTTTGAGTTGAGAAAATATTATTTCACTCAATTTTCACATTTCATCTACATAACCAATAGTGCCTTTGGTCATTGTGAATGCTTCTGTTATTCCTTTGACAGTGAAAAAAAAAAGACAGGGTAGATATGGGCTTGGAGGAGAAACTACAGAATATCCCACACTTACCTTGCAAGGAAAGGCATTTTAAAAAATCCTACAAGTAAGATTATTGCAGCTGTTCTTCCCAGGACTGACAGCTGCACATAAAAAAAATTGCAGCAAATGAAGATTTCATTGTCCCTTCTCTGACTTTCTAAAATGACACAGAATCTTGCATGCTCTGGGCTGCATTCCCAGAAGTATAGCATACTCTCCAAAAACGCACAGATGCTCTTCTGGGAATGAGATGGTGGCACTGGCAACACAAATGAGCTGACAGTGTGCGACCGTTCCTGGAAGCACTGCCTTCTGGAGATGAGACTTTCAAGAAAAAAATGCCAAACTTAATCCTGTTCTGTTTTTCACATATCCTATATATATTTTAAAACTCACAGATTAATATTATGTAGGAGGGAAACAACGTTATGGTTGTTTGGAGAAGTCACTAATAAATTTTCTGAAACTAGAGGCACAGTGGTTTGAGTTAACAAAAAGTGGAGTTTCTGAGGCACCAGATCAAGTAAAACTGGGAAGCAGTCACTTAATAACCACCAACAGACTGATTCACCATGCTTTGCCTGAGAAAACCACTCCATAAAATACTTCCTTTTAAAATAAAACAGTTGGTGACAATGCAGATGTCCTACATTATTATAATTACCTATATTTTATAGTGATTCTATTTTAGATTCATAGGCTGATAATTTTTAAAAGTGACCTTAGTAATCATCGACCAAATTCTTCATTTTATAAGTCCTTAGAGATTAAGTGACTCACTCAAATGGGCCAACTGTGACATAAATGGAGCTCTCCTGAATTCAAAAGTAATATTTTATTCTTAACCAATTTTCAAAAAGTTTCAAATTTATTATCTCACTTGAGAAGTCTAGAAAACCTGTGAAGGTATTGCTAATCTCATTTTGAAATAAGGCAATGGAAGCCCAAAAAATTCAACCAAAATTTTTCAATATATATTTAGCAGTTTTTAAAAACTTAAAATTATAGTCCCCCCCATATAACATCTTACTATTTGTAATAAATATTCTCTGAAAACTATTATATTTCATAATATTTTCCTACTTCATATTTTTGTTAAATTATGCCCAAGGAAGTTCTCATTCGAGAATACATAGCATGTAATATAGTGTTTTTCTAATACAAGAAAGATTCCAATGTAAATTCTCAGAAAGCAAAATAAAAAGGTCACTGCATTTCAGTAATTAGATCAAAATTAGACACAGAGAGAAACTGATGCCATATCTTGAATTTCATTGCTTATCTTGTCATTCAGTGTTTCAGTCCCTGTTGGGGAGCTGAAAAGTGTGGAGCACTTGTATGGCTCAGTACTGAGTCTTTAACCTCATACTCTCTCCCCCATGCACAGTTCTTCTTTATAAAGAACAGTCAAGAACAGTAACACTGCAAATAAGGAGATAATATGGTTGCCCTAGTTAATTGGCTTTCCCCTGTATTTGTCTCAATATCTGAGTTATTTGTTAAGGAAGACAAATGCTTTTAGCAATTTTCTAGGACTTACTTATTTTCTATTTCAGCTTCCATTTTTACTCTATACAACACTTACAACATATTTATTAAAAGATGGAAAAGAAACCAGGACATTCATAAATCAATCATTTCATTTTGCCAGGAGTAAAAAATCTAAAGACACAAAACGGTGCTGCCTCCATCACTTACATTCAAGCACTGTGGCTTCTGATGGATAGGCAATCTTGAAAAACAAAGCAAACACATATTCAAAATATTCCTATAGCTTCAATTTCCTTACTTGGGACAGATATGTTTGTGTATTACTTGGACAGTGTGTTAAGGCTTGACAGAGCACTTATTCTATCTACTGATCTGTCATGCTACTAAATTTTATCATGGAGTAATGCCAGTAAAAAAAAAAAATCCTTTCTTCTCCTGATTATATTTGGCAGATCTATTGTTCTGTGCATTTGCAGGTTGCAGTCACTCAAAGTATAATGATCTAAAAAGATTCCAAATATCGATTTCTTGGCAAAGATTGTCCTACTATCCCAGAAAAAAAATTGTATGAAAAACCATTATATATCATCTGTGTTGTCTGTGCTTCCTTGTGTGCTAATCCAGCATATTGTTATTGGTTTTTCAAACAAACAATGACACAGGTTGCTTGAATATATTAACATGTCCCAATCAACCACAATTTTTTAAGTAGGAAAAAGTTAATACAAGAATATAAAGAGGAATGGAACATAAAAGAATGGTAGGAGCAGAGCTTTTTATGATTTTCTGTGATATGAGCAATAACATCGTTTACTGTATAAAATATTTAGTCAATATTTCAAAAGTCAGCTAGAAAAATACCCATAATGACTTATGTTAAGAGACATGGTAGGTCTAGAAATTGCATTCAATAACGGTTGTCATGCCTTAAATTTTAATTATCCAGTCAGCTGATATTGTTGAGTACCTACTTTGTATGAAGCGCCCTTACAAAAGCTAAAACATGTTTGAGCAAATAAAACATGTAGGATTCTGCCATGCTTACATACTAATGGACAAAAATGAGACTAGATAAATAAACAAGTTTTTTTTTTTTCTTAAATGATGTTAGAAATTATAGGGGGAAAAAAGTAGGTGAATAGAAGAGGGACTATTAGGAAGAGATTCTAGGCAGAGGGAACAGCAAGTACTATTATGAATATTATGAAATGGAAATATCTCTGGCATTTTGGAGAAACAACACAGAATATGGGACTCCCTGCCACGGACTGAGTTCAATCCCTGGCCAAGGAGATAACCCACATATGGTTTAGATCTCTCCTGCCTCACCCACTGCACCTCTTAGCAGTGTATTTCAGTGAATACACCTGTTCTGCTCCCCACTCTGTCTCTGGTGAATTTTCTCATCTCCCCACACCTCTGATCTACATCCTAGTTTTTCTAGGCATCAATAAATCTTTTTTTTAAAAAGAACATGGAATATTATGGCAGAGATTTAAAGTTGTGCTGGGTTTAATCAATGAGGTTCACATATTCAGAGTATTTTTGTGTAAAAACACACATAAGATAAAATTTACTATTGAAACTTCTTTTGTATTTTGATTGACTCAATCTTTTAATTTATTTTTAATTGGTTTAAAACACTGAGTATGATTCAGAGGTATAGGATCACAAGCCTTTTTTGATGTATGTAACCACACCACAACCACTACTGAGGCAACCATAGTCCTTGACCATATTCCATTGGCACAATTTTTAAGTGTACTGTTCTGTAACATTGGGTACTTTTAGACTGTTGTGCAGTCATCAGCATTGCCCATTTTCAGAACTTTTTCTTAGTCTCCAGTGAAACTTTGTACCCACTTAATAGTTATTCCTGACCTTCTGTTTGGTTTCTATGTATTTCATAGGTAAGTGAAACCATCCAATATTTGTCTTTTTCCTTCTGACTATTTCACTTAGCATAATTCTTTCCAGCTCCATCCATGCTGTTGCAAACAGCATAAATTTATCTTTCTTCATGGAAAAGGACACAAAGATCTGAAACCACAGATCTGAGGCATACAGCAGGGGATGGGGAGGGAGAGTGGTCAAAACAGGAGGGAAGAGCTCAAGACTCCAGTGATGGATATGGGTGCTGGTGGTGGGAGAATTACGGTGGAGACTACACCTGAGAGCAGAAATAAAAAATTAACAATGAGGACCTCCCTGGTGGCGCAACAGAACTATGAAGCTATCCGAAGCCGCTGAAGCATGAGTTTGACACCTGGCCAGGGAGCTTCCCACATGGCGCAGCAGACCTCTCCTGCCTTGCCCACTGCTCCTCTCAGCAGTGTACTTCAGTAGATCTGCCTGTTCTGCTCCCCACTCTGTCCCTGGGAATCATCTCACCACCCCACACCACTGGCCTACACCCCAGCTTGTGTGCCTAAATAAACAAATCTTTAAAAAAAATTTACAATGATGCAAGAAAAGAATTAATTAAAAAAATTAAAATTAAAGACAGCATTCCCCACCTTCCCCTCCCCCAGACCATTGTTCTACTTTCTGTCTCTATAAATTTAACTACTCTGGGTATTCTAGGGGAAATCACTCAGTAGTTGTCCCTTTGTAAATGACTTATTTCACTTGATATAATGTCATCTATATTCACTCTATTATGTCAAGTGTCAAAATTTCATTCATGTTGTGACTGAACAACATTCCATCTTATGCATAGACCACATTTTGCTTATTCATTTATCTTTTAACATATATTTAGATTGTTTCTACCTTTGGCTATGGTAAGTGATGCTGTAATGGACATTGGTATAATAATACCTGCTCTGGCCCCTGTTTTTCATTTTTGGGTTTATGTGGTCCTTAAGTAGAAATGCTAAGTCTTACCATAGTTCTATGAGAAACAGCTAGGCTGTTTTCTATAGCAGTTGCATTATTTGTATCTCTGCAATAATGCAAATTCTCCACATCCTCACAATACTTCATGTTTGGTTGTCTAATTGCTCTGGCTAGAACTTCCAAGACTATGCTGAATATTAATGGTGAAACTCTTTTTTGGTTTTGACTTTGGAAGGGAAATTTCCAGTCTTTCACCATTGACTATGATATTCACTGCTTTTTAAATATGGCTTTACTATGTTAAGATAGTTTCTTTCTATTCCTAGTTTGCTGAGTTATAGGTGAGATGTTATATATGAATTATGAAGTCTTGTGAATTTTGTTAAATGATTTTTTGTATCAGTTGAGATAACCCTGTGTTCTATTTTCCCTTCACACTGTTAATATGGTATATCAATTATTTTTTTTTTTTGCATATTGAACCATCTTTATACTCCACGGATAATTTTACACATTCATAATATATAATTGTCATGTTGTGTTGCTGAGTTTAGTTTGCCAGCATTTTGTTGGACATGTTTACATCAGTATTCATAGGAAATATTGCTGTGTGATTTTATTTTCTTTTACTACTATGTATAGCATATTAGATTGTATTGGACTCACAGTATGATTTAGGAGGTATTCAATCCACTTCCTTTGAAGAACTGGAGACAAACTGGAGATAGATCTTTAAATGTTTGAAATCATCAGTTATGTCATCTTGTCCAAGATTTTTCATTGTTGGGATGTTTTATTATTCATATTCCCACAAGTTATAGGCCAATACATATTGACTATTCCTTTATGATTCACTCTTTGTAGGTTATGTTTCCCTGGGCATTTGTTTATTTTATTAAAGCTATCCAGTCTGTTAATATACAATGTCTCATAGCTCTTTTATAATCTTATTCTGTAAGATTAGTCATGGCTCCACTTTCTATGATAATTTTAATTTCATCTTCTCTTAGTTAAGTTGTTTTATAATTTTTATTGATCTTTTTTAGAGAACTAAATTTTGATTTGATGGGTTATCTCTATTTTTCTAGTACCAAATGTTTCTATTTTATTCTGTATTTTCCCCTTTATTTTGCTTTGGGTTTAGTTTATTCACCTTTTCTAATCAGGTCTGACCTGATTAGGTCAAAACGTGTATTTTGGCCTTCACCCTTAATTAAATGTGAAGTCCTCAAAGTTTTGGAAGTGAAATAATGTAATCTGATATGTTTTAAAATGATGATTTTTGCTTTGTATAAAATATATCAGAAATATATAAGAACAAAACTATTAGTCCAGTTGGTATCCAATATAGGGGAAGGAATAATAGTATCTTAAACAGGATGGTGGATGTAATTCTAGTAATTTGGAAAGTTGTTGGAAGTTGTAGAGCTAGATTTGTTAATAGATCTGGTATAGAGTGAGAGTAAAAGAGGTACCAGTGATTTTGACTACAAGATTTTTGGCTTAACTATGATGATAGAGCTGCTTTGCTGAGATGAGGAAGAAGCATGTTGACCGTTTGGGAATCAGTAATTAATATTTGGACATTTTAGGTTGTGATCTATACTAGATATATACTTGGAGAAACTAGGCAGGTATATTTGAATATAAGAGTTTTGTATTCAGGAGTATATATGTACATCTAGGAGTTTTAAGTATTTGCAACAATGCATTTGGGTAAAATTACCTAAAATTTAGGGTATATTGGGAAAAAACACAAATGTCTAATCCCTGTGGCACTTGACAGTTTAAAATCCAGAAACATAAAAATATAATAATCAAAGGAACTGAGAAGCAACTGCCAGAATGCCAGTGAAATGGAAATAGAAGAAATAGATTATGATCTCTGGAGACAACATTTAAAAAAAAAAAAAAGTTATTTCAGGGATGGAGAAATAATCGATTCTGTTAAATTTTGCTGATTAATTAAAACAAGTTCTGAAAATAAGCCAAACTATTTAGCATCATAGAGGTTATGCTATTGAAAAAAGCTTTTTTAAAAAAAATTGTGTTTCTTTTTATAGCAATGTGGCCCAAAGTAAGCTAGATAGAGTTAAGGTAAAAGAGATGAAAGAGGATTATTAATAGAAACAACATCTATATCTCTATTTACCTTTTAGAAACTAGGTGGGAACTGAATGTGAGGCCCAAAGAGTAGGTTACTATTGATGGCAAGGTCTAGGGTAAGACTATGGAAGGAGTTAACTAAGTAGCCTGTGGATTTATAGAGGAGAGATTGCCAACAAATTTGGAGACTGACAAAAGGATCATTTTCATGGAAAATTCAAATCACAAAATATTCCAACTGGGGTGTTAGGAAAAGCATCTAGAGTACCGGATACCAAAATTTTCAAGGTACGAAGAAGTGAATGAGGACTACATGGAAACTGTGACATGTTGATGAGCATGAAAGGATATAATTGTGGGTATAATCTGATGACATTAGTAGAGGGAACAGTGGAAGAATGACTCATAAATGACTATAGCAAATAGTAGGAGAGAAACATGTTATTTCTTTAGAGAAGCCATAGGGAGATTCCTATTTCAGTTAGAAATCACAAAGAAACATTCAGTAAGGAAATTCAGGATATCTGGGTTTTTCCTTCAACGCCACTCTATTACTTGTTAATACGTGTAGACCTTGGACACAAAAAATTGAAGGTATTTCCCAAATATATCAGATAAAATCAATACCTTTCGTATTTTCTTTGTATAAGGCAATACAGTGTGCTACAGGCATTTAACCTTTTTGTTGTTGGTTTGTTTTGGGGGAGCTGAAAAATGTTTCAATTGCTTGAATTGCAAACTACCTGTCTTGACATGTTGTAGTAATTAGAGACACAGAAAAATCAACTGCAAATATAATATTATGTAAGATAGAGCTGCTCAAAATTTATTTTGTTATTTATTTTGTGAGAATCTAAGTTGTACAACAACCAAGTTGATTTTAGTCCCTATGACTTTAAAATTAATATTCAGTGAAGCAATAACTTTCAATGAAAAAATGTAAGAACATCTGAAGGAAAAAGCATGTTTTTGCCCTTTACAGGAATTGTTAGATTTGCTTCCAATTATTACATGTTTTATACTATTTAAAAATCAGACTAAATTTCAAATACTCATTATAATTTTACAAAATGAACAATGACAGAAGAGATCTACCCTTCTAATTAGTAAGTATTTATATCTCCTAATTTCCAGAACCGTATTTCCTTGATTTTCCTACTTATGATACAATAGGCTTTGTATCAGTATTTAAAAAATAAAAAAAGACGAAACTATCAGGCAAATGATAAATCAGAGACATTCATCAGGGTAGTGGAAGGGAGAGGGATCAAAGTAGGAGGGAAGAGCACAAGAGTTTATGGTGATGGCTCATGGGTGTCATGGTGGTAGAAATAAAATGCGGACAACACCTGAGAGGAGAAATCAAACATTGAACAGAGGACCAATGATGTAAAAATATATAAATAAAAATGGAAAAATTTCCTATTTCTAGTAAATCTTTTTTGGTAGACTCTTTAATTTCATCACATTAAAATTCCACTCTTATAACTTCATGTAGCTCTAATTACCTCTTAGAAGTCCTGTCTCCAAATCCAATCACATTGGGAGTTAGAGTTTGAACATATGAATTCACATGATTGGCACACAGTCAGTCTATTTCATCACATTATCAAGCTTAGAACTTACACATAACTGTTAGTGAATAAATGTCTACTGATTTGACTTTCAGTGAACCAATACCTAATCAAGCCAAACTCATTGAGAATCAGATGAAATGGCATTGAATAAATGACATAAAATGAATACTTCAACTCACTTTATTCTAATGATTAATGTAAAATAATTACAGAATAAAAACTATAGAAGCTTTATGTAAACTCCCTATAGCTATAGATACAATTTTTGTAATTGCAGAACACTGATTACCAGCTTTCATTTTGGCTGGAAGGCCAATATGAAAAACTTGATGCTTCAACAGTTTCACATAAATTGTCTCCAGTTAAAAAAAAATTGATCAGAAAGAAAAGTTATGTGCAAGGTAGCCAAGTACATAAATTTTCTGGAATATGCACAGTAGCTTAAAAATTCCTAGATTTTGAATAATATTATTTTCAGGCAAGACTTAAGTTCTTTAATATGTGTGTTAGCATTGGGTTGTTAGAGATGTAATTGTCAGTATTTTTCAAACCATATTACAAAGTCATGACATAATTGGGTATTATAATGGAAATCACACTGTGTATTCCTCACCCATTAAGTTGATATAATGTTTCAACTTACAAAATACACTGATTCCAATATGACACTATTATGACAACACCAGAATAAGGCATTTCTTATTATAAAGGGATGGCATTTATTTTCCTTTTGCCAAATCAAGAAAGAGAAAATAAATCAGAAATGTTATTTTTGGTAAAGGTTGACCATTACTTTGACTCACTTTAGTAAATTACATGTTCTTAGGCAAATGCTCCTAAGGAACTGGAAAAATATTGAATACATTATAAAAATGAGAGAAAAATTTCAAGAAATTAACATTTTTAAGCTATTAGATTCAGTCATTAGTAATATTCAGAAATATTCTGACAGCTTTCACTACAATTTCCTCTTCTTTTGTTTAAAAAATTCTAAAGAAATACATTCAGCTAAGTTTATAATTATGATGGCTGTCAAAAGATATTATATATCATCAGCTGCTTACCATACTAAGGTAGACAAAGAGTAGCAGTACTATTGTTCTCTGTCTAATCAGGTCAAAGCAGTGGCAGCTTTAATTAGTGTTATTGTCAAGACAATGCTTAAAGTCTACAACAGCAAACGATGGCATATGTTTGCTCCTACATCTTTTATTTTAACCTTTTATGAGGTAGGGAAAATTTTTTGATCTATAAATTGGCAAGCATGTTCTCATAACAACACCCCTTCTTACAGTTAATAGCCAAAGACTTGTTGCTGACCTACTATCTACCAGGATCTTAAATATCTAATGAGTTTAACTATTTAATAATATGTCAAATCACTAAGATTTCAAAACACAAGTCTTGAGAGCCAGGATTAAGTATTTATGGAGGGATTTTTCCTACATAAATTACCATATAACAGGGAAGAGATGCATTTTATGAAAATGTCTAATAATCGATTATAACAATGATTTAAATTTAAGAGTGAGACTTGTGCTCACAAAAACATTTATCATTTGAATGGCTCTGAATATAAACTCTGCTCTGATTTTTCCCTTATTATTTTTTAAAGTATGGCACATGACTTTCAACATGGAAGTCTATTATGTGCAATAAATGTACCCTTAATTGAGAATACTATAAATAATTTTGTATTATTTGTAGATAGAATGTACCTCTTAATTTTTTATACTTTCATGGCCCCTGAATAATTTTTGCTTAGGGGAAAGATTGATAGTGAAATAAGAAACTTATGTAAATACAAATAAATCTAATTTATGAAAATAATTATAAAATATTTTGCCCTTTTTAGGAAATATAGTGTTTAAAAATGAAGACTCCTTTTTACTGTGGTGTTAATGTATTCATTTTAATTATGTTAATTTGTCAGGAAGTTATGGTTACCTCTTCAAGGAAACATTTCTTGTTACAAACTGAATTTCAGGTCATAGAATATGCAGCTTCAGATAATAAGACTAGCAATTCCTTCCTATTTTGACACAGTAGTCCAAGAACATTGTGTTGCATTTAATGAAATAGGCCATTCCTGCCTTCAGGATATATTCAGGCAGTCCTTGACATGAGCAGCTTCAGTGTCCATTACACACAAATAGTCAGCCAAGAATGACCACTGGCTTCTGGAGATCTGCTTCCCTCTCCCAACACCCTGGTCTTCATTATTTCTTCTTACCCTTTTTTTAAGACAAAGCCTGGGTGATGGACAGATCACTGTCTTCCAATGTACAATCTCTCCTGGTAGTTGTAGTCTTATCTTTTCACCAGAAAAAGAGTTAATACTCATGGACCTGGGCGGGGGGTGGGGGGGGTGGAGTCCCTGGTGGCGCAAGGGGTTAAGTCTCAGCACTCTGAAGCTATCAGCAGCAAAAGTTCGATTCTGGTCATCGGACTTCTGTCTAGCCCTCTGCTCCACTCAGCAGTGTATTTCAGTCAGTCTACCTGTTCTGCTCTCCACTCTGTCTCTGGTGAGTCCTCTCACCCCCTTCCCATACCTCTGGCCTACACCCCCAGCTCTTGTATGCATGTATAAAAAAATCTTTAAAAAGAAAAATCATGGACCTGGATTCACAATCAGAGTCAAGAAAAAAACAAGGAGACAGACCGAATCCCATTAATTTTTTCCACTGCTTTCCTTCAGAACCTAAGATCTCCTGCCTCTCAAGAACTCCGGTTTAGCTCCTCAGCACATCCAGTGTACACTGAATATTTTTCTTCATAGGTATTTGACTAATCCTTGTAAAGCACCATCTGTTTACTCCAGAATTTCAAATCTTCACATCTTATAAAAGAATATGCTTAAAATAACCCACAATGTAAAGGGAAAAAGTGGGAGGGGTAGAGACAGTTAAAATGAGAAAGGGAATGAGGGAGCAAAGAAGGGAGAAAGAGAGAGATACTAGTTCATGAGAGAGAAAAACCCACTCTCTCTCTACTCTGAAGCAAATTTTGTCAATGAGGAATCAAAAGATGACAGAAAATTGAAATTAGGCATTCCTTGAGGTTTTCAGAAAGAAGAAAATAACAATAACTATCACATGACCCAGCGGAGCTGGAGGGATTGGGGAGACTGTGATCCTCACAACTCCTCCTTTACCAGCTCATTGTCCTAGACCTACCCTCCTAAATCCCACTTCATGATAACAGACCATTACACCAAAATTTCTTATTTCTCTGACTTTGAATAAGGGGAGAAGTGGGAGAAATGGGAGACACCTCAAATTGCTGAAAGTGCCAAAATAGTTTTCCTTGTGCTAAGGCTCTAAAGTGTTATGTGAATAGGGCTGTACTTTTGGCATTTAGGAGGATAAATAGGTTTCTGTGAGCTAGTGTAGGAACATAACTAAGACAGATAAACTACTCCTCCAGGCAAAATGCATTTGACTTTCAAACACCTCAGTTACCTGTAAACTTTTGGAACACTGCATAGCTATAAATCAGGTGTTGTTTTTGATCCTTCCAAAGGAATACAACATCAAGTTTATTACATTCCTGTGAGACTCAAGCTTGCTGTCTTTAAGAAAGTTTTCTCTCATAGTGGAGAGTCTTGGGAAGAGAAGAAGTGGGAGCAGCACAAAGTCCAATTTTAAATTTTGCTTCTGTTTTACTCCTCTTCTCAACATGCCATTGCCTCTGCCTTCCTTTGTGTGATACCCCTTCTTATGCATAATACCTGGTAATTGGTATAGATATTAAGGGGGCAGTCAAATCATTAAAAAGTAGTATGAGTATGCTGGACTTTGCAAACTTAAGTCCTTTGGCAAGTAGCGTTGACTTCCATCAGAACAGCAAAATGATTCAGCTGTTAAAAATTCTGAAAACCAGAAGCTTAAAGTCTTATGTCTCATAATGGGATGTTCAGTGGAACAGAGATCCAAAGGATCCAAGCTGTAGAGTTGGAGCAATAAAGCTTTATATCAAGTAACCAGTATTTGGAGGAGACCTATAGCAACCAATTTCTGCAGGTGAGAGAAACAAAATTTTGAAAGTAAAATGCATTTGCAAAAATGATCAGGACTCTATACATATGAGGCTATCCTTTATTTTCTCAGTATTTCCTCAACACCATATATACGTACAGGGGATGTGATGATGAATAAATCATACACAAATTCTGAAAGAATGTAGAGTCTACAGGAAAAGAGTTGTAGTAGGGTAGTAGGAGATGCGTAAGGGGAGGCAGCAAAAGGAGAATGGAAAGTTCAAGTTAGTCTAGTTTGTGGAAGTTTGGGTGGGGTGGAAGAGCGAGGGCTGGGTCCCAAGCTTTTCACAAAGGAGAACAGTTTGCCCGGGTCCTTTGACAGTAAGCCTGGAAAACGGGCCCATTTCATGCTGTGTATTATACTTCAAAGCCTGGTCAATAAGCATCACTCTTCTATTTAGGTTTTCAAGGTAAGCCGTCTCTAGTAACTATTGGTAAACTTATGTTTTAAAATTTCTGTGTCATCAGGGAGTTGTGACCCATAAGATACTTTCAAGGAAGAGAGGAAACAGCCCATTGGGAAATGAGGTTGAAGTCATCCCACAGCAGGAACAGCAGGCCATGTGTACCCCAAAGGGCCTGTAGACTTGTGATCTTTGATGGCAACAGGTTGATGGCAAGAGCTCTTTGTCATGGAAACATTGGAAAGTACTAAATGTTTTGTTTTTCCAATGAGCCTACTGCAAACAGTTTTCATTCCCTTGGCAAGGCACGTCAAAAGAAGTGGTTTGGTTCTCAGCAGGATAATGCACAGAGCTTAGAAGCTTTCAGTGGCACATTTTTTTATTAGCAACAAAAGGCTCCAGCAGCTCCAGAAGCTCTTCTTCCCAGAGTAATTTACAGGTTCTTTCCTCTGTTTTTTCATCCTTCCCTCGGAACATTTAAGTGTTCAAGTCGCTGCCCACAGTTCACCCACCATGCTCTAATTTGGTGGAGAGATTAGAAAAAGCAAGATATGAGGAGTGTATTTGACTTTTCTTTGCATTAAGTAAGCCCCCAGGGCTTGATTTTTATATGACTCCTTTGCTAGAGGAATTTGACTCCTTCACAGCTTTTCTTTCTGGGTCTCCACTACCTTTGCCCTCCTGTATCTCCATCATGGTTCTTTGCCCACACAAAAGGACTATACGCCTCTTTATGATATATTCATTTCATCTGACACATTCCCAATAGTTACTCACTTAGCAAATATTTATTAAATAAACATTAAAGCCCAGACACTGTACTTGATGTTTGCATGTAACTGAACAAGACAGGATTTCTGCATTTGAAGGGACTTGCATTCTAGTGTAGAAAAGAGGCATAAAACAATTTTTAGAATCTTTGAAAAAGGCAACGAGGGGGGGTAGAGATGATGTTTTTCAGTCCATCTGAAGATGACTAACCAGAGTTACAGGAACTGAACAATTTTCCTGGAGAGGAGATAATGAGTGATGAGGAAGAACGGAAGACAAATAGGAAAGCAGTGTTCTAGTGGAATGAACTCATTGAGAACGAAGGAAAACCTTTTCCTGAGAAGGAGAAAGTTAACTCAATTTGACTTGACCCCTAAGAAAGGGAGAAGGGAAAAATATAAGATAGAAGACAGCAGGCCCATTTCGAACTAAGGAGGTATTTTATTTCCTTAGGAATGGGATAAATGAAGATTTTTAAACAGAGTGCAAAATCAGAATCATTTTTTCTAACAATTGCTCTAAATGTCCTGTGGAAAATGTCTAGTGAAATGGAACAAGACTGAGGCTGATTATAGTAATTAGATCAGAGATGATCACGATGATGTTAATTATGAAGATGCCGGGGAGAGGTATAGGGAAGTGGACACATTTGAGTAATAAGTAGCATTCAAAATTGACTAGTATTGGGAACTGCTTGATTCCTGGGAAGATGAATATTTTAATGAAGCTTCCCAGCTTTCTGAGTCATGGGAACTTACTAAAAAGTCATTCAATGAGAGAGACCACATGAGGAGAAGTAGGTTTGATGCACAAGACAAAATATTCACGTAGATTGGGCCTCCCTGGTGGTGCAGCGGTTAGGCGCTGCACTGTGGAGCTGTTGGCAGCAGCGATGCGAGTTCGTCGCCCAGCCGGGGAGATTCCCACATGACACGGCAGACCTCTCCTGCCTCGCCCACTGCTCCCCTCAGCAGTGTATTTCCGTCGATCTGCCTGTTCTGCTCTCCACTCTGCCTCTGGTGGACCCTCTCGCTGCCCCATGCCTCTGGCCTGTACCCCAGCTTGTATGCATAAATAAATCTTTAAAAAAAAATTCATGTAGATTTTATAGCACTGTATTCTATGTGTTCGTATGAGGCTTACCTAAACCTTAGATTCCGTGACTGCTCCTGTCTCGTTTCAGCTGACCCTGTAATGACCAGGTCTTTAAACAGAGGCCTGTTTCTTACAGGTACAAGCTAACAGGACCTTGATTGACAGCTACACTGGCACCTCTTGTGTCCTGCCCCAGGCCTCTTTGTTGACACTCCTGTATGCACCCGTATGTGTCAGTAGCAATGTGCTTACCTAGTGAGCAAAATGTAGAGCTGGTGGATAAATGTTTCCCCTTTCCCCCATACCCCCTTCATCGGACAGTTCAAAATGCTGTTTATGAGGCATGTATGTGGACACTTTGCTCATTAAGCAGAACAATCTTTCTAGCCTCATTGAAAATCACCAGCTAAAAATTTCATTCTTGCATTGATTTCGCCTCCTTAGGGGCTTCATTCCTCTTGCTCTTCACTTTTGTGCTATAAAAATATACCTTCTTATAAAGAAATATGAACATCCCCTGACTGTGGCTCCACTTTCTGTGGAATCAAATTTGAAACAGGCTCAAAATGAGATCTTGGGATGGATTTCTCCCTGTTCTGAGTGACATTTGAACACCATTATTGGTGAGGCTGTGATAATGCCTGACTTACAGTGATACCACAATCAGTAAAGCTTTCACCTGTGGTTAATTGGAATGAAATTCAGGCAAAAATGACGTTGGGTATGTGGCAGCTGTGTCACTTAGAAGGTGTTGGGCAGGGATATTTTAAGGAGTTTGAAGTGGCCTGCCTTTTTTTAACTGCAATGGAAACCTTGTAAGAGGAAAATTATAAGCTTAGAGCATCTCACTGACAACTTAGGTAAATTATAAAAGCACCACTTTTGCAGATTTAGCAGATTTTAAGGAGACTATCATCACCTGCAGCTGCTGATTATAATGAAAATCAGACCAGCATCTTACTCTAACAGTGTCACAGCTGCTAAAGGGAATGATCTTGGGACACCAAGTGACCGTGAGACTGAAGCCCTTTATGAACTTGGAATCATAAAATCCACAAAACCATATGATTAAGTGGACAGAGTGGTGATCATAGCCCAATAAATGTATATATGTGGGATTAGGCTGAAATAAGTCTAGAAGGCAAAGATACCTTACATGAACAGATAGACAGATTGTCAACCATTTCTCCTAGACTCACACTTCTCCTCCAACACACACCCACAGCTCATGAAGGTAAGGGCTCCTTTCAGTCAAATGATGGAGAAAGAGGCCCCAGGGACCTCCCTGATGGCACAAGGGGTTAAGTCACAGCACCATGAAGCAATCTACAGCCACTGCAACACTAATTCCATCCCCAGCCGGGGAGCTGACCCACATGGCACAGCAGACCTCTCCTGTCTTGCCCGCTGCTCCCCTCAGCAGTGTATTTCTGTTGATCTGCCTGTTCTGCTCCCCACTCTGGTGAATCCTCTCACCCCCACCCCACACCTCTGGCCTACACACCAACTCTTATATACATAAATAAATAAATCTTTAAAAAATAAAAGAATGTGGGCCCAATTCACAGTGAGGGTGCATTGAACTAAAGCTTAATGCTACCCCAAAATAGACAAATGCGTCATAGCACTATTTGTGGGTGACCTTTAAGTACAGAGGTAATGGGACATGCCGTGGCAGTGCCTGATGTTGTGTTTTTGTAAGTAAAGACAAGTGGCCTGAGCTACAGTGATCCTGTTACTGGCACGATGGACCCACAGAGTTTGTGCATTGACATTTATATAATAAGACAACAGCAAGTCCTCATTTATTTTCACTCTTGAAATTTTCATGAAGATACAACACAAGTCTTTTTTCCTGAGAAAATGGCAGCCACTTGGTGGCCGGTGACATATATCAAATAATTTCCCCTCTCTGCGAGACAGAAATTTGTCCTGAGTGGAATCCTGTATGTGTTCACCTTTCTTCCCAGAGAGCCCATGCAGGGCTCTCTGGGAAAATATATTTATATATAAATAAATAAATATATATATATAAATATTTATATATATATATGTCACAAAAAGTTAATAGTTTACTTCAATTTCATTTTCTCCACTCAAATATCTAATATGGTCATCAACAGATAGATGATGGATAGAGAGATAGAAAGATAGATAGATAGATGCCTATGAGACTTAATCTGAGAATACTTAACTGCTGCTATTTTTTTTCAAATGCCCCATGGAATGAATTTTAATGCACTTGAACATTTGGTAAGATGTTAGCCTTACTATGATTCCTAATAAGATGAAATAACTTCCCCTTTCCCTGCCAAGAAGAGTCCTTACCTTTTAAAGAACACCACTTAATCATCTGGGTACAGGTTATAGATCACTTTTCTTCAATGCAAGAAGTAGACTTCCAAGTTAAAAAAGGAACTGTTGTATATATGTTTTATGGCTTAACATTATCATTTACCAAAGGACATATTTTGCTCTTAACTCTGTTTAATTGACAGGTACATGCAGAAAGGTATTAAATCTTTTGATATCCTAGCGTATTCTTAAATTTTTTATGCTTTCAAGTCTTTACATATAGTGTTCACTTTTCCTATTTTTTACACTGTTTTTTCAAGACTTGGCTAAAATGTAACTTCCCTGTGAACCTAAATCCAAATTAAAGATGCAAATACAAATCTTTGGAAAAAATCTTGTGCAGTCTGTCCTTAACATCAGCTTCTCATCTTTCTTTCCCTCATTCATAACATCAGATCCTTATACAAGTATCACCTTCTCAGAGATGCTTCCCCAGATATTATTAATAAGAGTTTTCCATGACTACTGTAATAAATTAACCACAGTCTAAGTAGACTAAGACAGCAGAATTTTCCCCCTTACTATTCTGATGGGCAGAAAAATCCACAGTAAGTTTCACTGGGGCAAATCAAGAATTTGACAAGGTCACATTCCCACAAGGGGCTCTGACAGGGTCATGGAGGGAGTCTGTTGTTTCTTCTACCTTTTGGTGGCTGCCAGCAATCCTTGACTTGTAGCCTCTTCCTCCCAATCTTTAAGGCCAAAATATTCAAAAATCTCTCTGCTAATCTTGAAATTGCCTTCTTTACTTGTTTCCAATTTCCTGATACCTTGTTTTTATAAGGATACACTTATAAATACACTTAAGACCCATCTAGAAAATTCTGGATAATGTTTCCATCTTGGAATCCTTAACCATCTGCAAAACCTTTGCCACATAGAATAACATATAAAAATTCCAGTGATGGACTTAATGACTATTATCATTACTCAGCATTCTATACCATTAAAAATGAAGACCTGGGGATTATTTTAATCTATTATAATAATAGGCTCTCGAAGAAAGATTTTGTCGCCTAATGCCACATAGATCCACCTCTGTACAAGTTTGGCAGGCAGCTTCTCCGCTGGTAATATGCCCACCTCAATTAACTCCCCCATATTCAATCTTATGCTTCTTTCCCTTGACAAACATATTTCCCTGGGGTTGTCAGTAAAAGAGTCAGAGTAACCCAGAGCCAGGTGTTGGAACCTGAACAAAGAGAGGAATGCAATCATTGGGAGGGATTCCAGGTGTCAGTTGTCCCAGTTTTACATCAGGGCAATTGAACACAAGATATCAGAGCCAACAAAGGTAAATGTGGATTGCTACTAGTAAACATGATTTTTTCTTTTGGGGATGTTAAAAATATTCTGAAAATAGATTTTGGTGATGATTGCACAAACCTGTAAATATATAAAAATCATTCTAATGGTATACTTTAAGTTGGTAAATTTTATGGTTATAATACCTATCTTAAAAAAGTTATACAAAACCAAACCAAAAAGAATTAGCAAGCATATAATAGCAGGGGCTTTTTATGCCACTGGAACTGAATTTTAAATATGTTTGTCAAGGGACTGAAGCTTAAGATTGAATATGTGGGAGTTAATTGGGGTGGGCATCTTACCGGTGGAGAAACTGCCTGCCAAACATGTATCCAAGTGGCTCTATGCGGCACAAGGCAGTGCAATCTTTCTTCAAGACTGAACTTGACAATTTGCTGTAGGGGATGCCTGTAGTGCAGGCTCTATCTGAAGAGCTTTCGGGGTCCATCTCACTTGCGGAGCCAAGCCAATTAACTACTAATCATAGCCTAGATGCAAGGTTTTGTCCATTGCTGCCCAACAGGGACCTGATGTAATGATTGACTTTTGCCTTAGAGCTCCAAGGTGGGCTGACCAAGACTGTTCGATCTGTATAATAGCTGGAGATTATCTCAACTCAATCTTGCTTTCCTTTGCTTTTATAGCTGCCATATTCTAAAGAATCAGTATCATAGTCAAAAAAAATTCACTGTCTAATTCTGTCTTTATTTTTTACAAGTGTTACCCATAACTGTTTACACCCCATTTCATCATCTTCTTTATATATAACCCTTGGACATACTGAAAAATTTACCAACTTTGGTTGTAACTATAGGTATCTGACATAAATAATATCTGATATATTAAAATAGTATGTATATGTATATCTGACATATTAAAATAGTAAATTTTAATGTAACCTAAATTTAAGGATAGTCTTTTTTCATGAAAATACAGATCACTTAATCAGATCACTTAATACAGATCATTTAATTCAAAGCCTATAAGGTATCAGTGCTGCAAATCAATTTGGAAATGAAACAAATTAATGAATAGAAATAGATAAATGGTGACACATTAGCCCTTTTCACTCTCATTGATGGTGTTACTGCTATTTAAATGATTGAGGAATTTGGAGATATTTAAATTAGAGTTGGGTTTGAACATTTAAGTTTCTAGCACTAAATTTGAAACAGTTCATTTTTACTGTAGAAACAAAATAAACCAGTTGCATTTAAATTAATAAGTAACAGTAACAACAACAAGAGAAACATATTAAAGTAGTCCTATAACTTTTAAAAGACAAATCCAGAATTTATTTAGATCTGCCATAAAGAGGCATAATAACTTTCCCCATCGTGTTTAACATTTCATATTTTAATTTCACAATGAAAATATGTATGGTTTTTCTGTGATAGAGCTTATGCCAATTAAAGCATCGTCAATTTTATCAAAATAACAAAGTGACTATGCTTCCAATAGAGAAGTCAGCTTAGGTGCCTTTACATAAAAAGCACACTCCTACACCTTTTCATTCTGTTGATTAAAAGTCAGCCATCCTCACACTTAACCACATTCACAACACATTCCACTAGACTTTGGCAAAGCTGCAGTGACCACAAACTGTTTCTTAAATCAGAAGTAATGAGCAGGCTTATGTGCCAATTTTTTGAACAATAGGTTTGGTTTTCTAGCAGTTTCTGGAAAAAATCTTCATCCGTTGCCTTTTTTTTTTTTTTTTTTTTTTTTTTTTTTTTTTTTTTTCCAGCTCAGTTTCTCTGCAGCATTCACAGAATACAGACTTTGACCATCTGGGGTCCACATATGAGAACAGTGTGAGACAGGACATGCCTGTTTGAAACAAATTCATCTAGTTTAGTAATGATTACAATGAAATGATATAACAGCCTGTTAGGGTTGAACTCTGGTTCCCCAAAACAGGTATGTTGATGTCTGATGCCCCAGTACCTCAGAATGTCACCTTAGTGGCGATATATTCTTTATGAGGATAATCAAGCAAAAAATTAGGAAGGGCTCTGATCCAATATGACTGGTATCCTTATTAAAAGGGGAAATTTGGGCACACAGAGACAGACACATGAGAAAAGATGGTATGAGGAGAGATGATACACAGAAACAATGCCATCTCAAACTGAGGAGTGCCTGCAGCTGCCAAAAGCTAGGAGAGAGGCATGGAACAAATTCTGTCTCACAGCCCTCTGACAGATCCGTCCCTACTGACACCTTGATCTCAGATTTATAGTCTCCAGAATTATAAGGCAATAAATTTCTATTGTTTGTGGTACCCACTTTGTGGTACTTTGTTAAGGCAGCCCCAGAAAACTAATTCACAGACTGTTTTTCAAAGCAGGATACATGAACTTCACTTCAGGAATAATTCATTTTGGGAGGTACTTCGCTATACTTCTTTTCAACATGTATGGTTATGATTACAGTATTCGTCCTCTAGACTGAGTTTCCCCATTTACTCCTAAACTCTCCCCACTCTTCATAAACCAATAAAGGCAACAATAAAGTATACTATTTGAATATAAATATATATATATTTAATATGAGATGATCTTGCTGAAAAATGAGTCTGAAGAGCTCCTGTAGTAGGCAGCCTCTAAGACGGCTCTCAGCGATTCCAGAAAAATGGAACTGGCCAAGGATATGTACCCTGTACTTAGGACTGGGGCATCACAGTGAAAATAGGAACTTTACATGACAGACAAGAGGGGGTGACGTCATCTCAATTCTGAAAGTAAAGACAAAATTCTTAGAAAGGACATGTTCCTCATCTTCGGTGAGACCCTTCCAACTACATTCTTCTAAGTCACCAAAGGGGAGCAACCATTGTTTCCTTTACCAAGAAAAGGGCAGATATTTGGGACATGATGAACTCTTCTTCCATTAGGGAAGGACAAAGAAATTAGTCAAGGACAAAATTGCCACCTTTCATTCAGGCTTCTCACTGCTCTCAACCAAAATAATCTGCATGATTATTTAAGTAATGGTGATGCACTTCCTAAGGCTCACAGGCCCTCCACTGGCCTTAACTCTCATATCAAAATGACAAAAGGCCTATTTGCATATTGAGGAAGGCCCATCTGACCCTTTAGGTGAGACTAATCATAATTTCATTATATTAGATGGTTATAAACTTTGGGGATTTTAGGGAAAGTACAAGTGATGATAACTCTGAGGGTAAAGAAATGTGTCAGAATGGGGCTCCCTGGTGGTGCAACAGGTTAAGCACAGTGCTGTGTTGCTGTTGGCAGCTGCAGAGCCAGTTCTATGCTTCACAGGGGAAATTCCCACATGGCGCAGCAGACCTCTCCTGCCTCGCCCGCTGCTCCCCTCAGCAGTGTATTTCTGCCTATCTGCCTGTTCTGCTCTCCACTCTGTCTCTGGTGAACCCTTACCACCTCCACACCTCTGGCCTGCACCCCATCTTGTATGCATAAATAAATAAAAATCTTTTTTTAAAAAGAAACGTTTTAGAATGAACAAAATCTCTAAAATGTTAACAAAATTTTAGTGCATTTTCAAAATTGGTTTTGTCCAATGAGATTTGCTTTAAAGACAAATTTGCAGAACTTCACCATAAATGGAAAGCATTTGACATAATGCCCAAGCATATTATATTCTCTGATACATAATGTAATTCATTCAGTTTTTCTCAGATACTGAAAAGCTAGATCGTAAATGTTTGCTGTTACTGTTAATGGAATTATATTATTTTCAAATAAGTGTTATTATGATGATAATAATGTTTTATTTGGTGAAGATATCTGTAACACTGTTAATAAGAGGTAAACAATTGTATGAAGAAATTATTGAACACAAGGAAATTTGGCATTAGTGAATGAATGACTTACCTACAAAACAGTACTATTTCTCTTTAATGTTTTTCTTTAGTGTTCCTGAAAATTTGTGTCTTACTGGATAATAGATAAAAGTCTTTCAGTATTGAATTGAAACACTATAATGAATGTATTAGTTTTCTATCGTTGCTGTAACACCACAAACTTAGTGGCTTAAAATGTCACAAATTTGATGGTTCCGGAGTTCAGGAACATGACATGGGTTTCACAAGACTAAAATTAAGGTCTTAGTGGAGTAAGTTTCTTTCTAGTGGATTTAGAATAACGAGCCACATTGTTGCCCTTTCTTTAACTTAGCTTTCTGGCCTTCTTCCTCTGTTTTAAAAGCTGGCAGTGGTGCAGGTCGTGGGTTTCCACATTTCCTCTCTCCAGTTCATTTTCTGTTGTCACATCTGTAGTGATCAAACTGAGGAACTTTTCTGCCCTTAAGGACTTATGCGATTTGATTGGGCCTACATGGATATTAAGGGTAATTTAACCATTTTAAAGTCTGTAACCTTAATCACATTTACAGTCCCTTTTGCTATGTGTGGTAGCTTGTCATATATTTCAGGAACTTGTGCGTTATTCTGTCTACCATCATAGAATATGGTATTTGGTTAACAAATAATACATTCAAAAAAGTACAAAAATAGGTTTAATTCTCAAATTTCATTTCACTTTATGTACTCAAGAATGTGAAGAACTCTGTGAAGATTTGGCATGCATACAGTTACCTTAGTTTCCCACTTAAAAATTTTTAATATCATAGCAAATTTCATTTTAATGAAAATGCTATACTTTAGATTAGAGAAAGTGACTTTTAATAAAGTAGATTAAATTCCCAGCACACTTAGTAGATAAAAAACAATAAGCCTTGTTATTATAAATCATTTAGGTAGAATTGGTGCAGCTGTGTTTTTTTATTCACTGGAAGTCAGGAAGACAGTCATAGTGGCCAAAACTTAAGTCTACATTTTTAATAAAAATAATTATCCTTCAAGTATATTTAAAAAGAAAATTAGTAATATTAAAATTTAAACCATTAAAAATTATCATGTGCAAATAAAAGTAAAAATACAAATCATTGTAAATAAAACTATAACTGAAGTTACCAGCCTGTTGTCCATTTTGCAGGTAATGTTTGTTTGTTCCATTAATATTATAGTGGTGTAAATATAAGGCAGATCTGCCAGTTTCTCATGATATCTACTTAGAACATTCTGTAGATTTTGGTTTATTATAGTTCTCCACGTCAAAACTATAAACCAAATAACAAAGTGACTGGTTTTAAAAAGGTAATACTAGACACTTTATTATATTTATTAAATCAGTTTTAGAAAGGAAACATCTGATTATATCAAGACTCTGCTAAAAAACTACCAGTCTTTCTTTTATGCCATCAATGAATGAAAGTACTTACTATACCCAGGGCATATTTTGAAAAGTTCATGAATTTGCCCTTTGCCACATGAAATATCTCACCATAATTTTAATTATGATAAAATAAATTCCAAATCCATCTATGTCATGAAAATCATTATGAAAAAATATATTTTTATGTTTGTGAAAATGTGCAATATATTTATGCTGTTTTAATTATTCAATTATTAATAATTTCTTTCCATTTACACTATCTAGAAGAAAATGACATAGCAGTTGGAAATGATAGCAGCTCCTATTAATATAAATTTAATTAAATAAGCACATGTAGCAGCAAAGAAGTATGAAAAGATGATCAATAAAAGAAAATTAGGCATAAAATTCTGACTAATTTTTGTAGGGAAAATACTAGTTAAAGGAAAAAAGAAGAAAGCAGTAGCCCTTCCAACTTTATGGGAGAAATTTTTCATATATCTGAAAGGATAAAGTAGGACTAAAATCATTATCTACTTTATTGTGTTTTAGAAGAAAACTATTTCTATTAAGATGACTAAAATATATTTGTCATGTATATTTTGTATTCATTCATGATTCCTGGATAACATCTCCCAAAATCCTCAGAATTTTCCAAGTGTTGAAAATTATAAAGATATCTTTTGTTATAAGATGACTGGGGTGACTACTTGGAAAGTACTTAAAGGTAGAGGCATGAGACAGTGAAGCCATGACTGTGACTGGGGGTCTTCTCTTTGAGGCCATTTTCTCAAAAAGTAGATCACCCAATGCATGTCAACCATCTAGACCTAAGAATGACCAAGAGAAAGGTCTGTTTGAGGGAGTGTGTATAGATGTAAACACATGGCATACACTTCTACTGTGTATGTGTTTGAGATTGTCCCTAGTGAATGTTGAAGCTATAATTAGGAAGAGGGGAGTGAGGTGAATCTGTGTGCTAACAGTTGGGATTTGGTCACAGAATTTCTGTATTCAAACCTATCTTCCTGAATATCTACAGAAAGTGTATTTATCATGATGTGAGATTGTCTACTATTTCAGTGTTATGATATATACAAGTAGCCTCCCATTTGTACTTTTACTCAGAAATCCATAAATGTTTAGGTGAAAATTTGGTTGAACTGCATCAGAAAAGTTTACATTTTTCCCCCCATTCACTTCTTGACTCCTGCCTACATATATCTACCTCCTTCCCAGAGAGGACTTTGAAAAACACTTTGGTAGAGGCAACCAAAGCATTCCTTCTTATTAATTTCTACCAAGTGGTTGTTGTTAACTTGCTTAAATAAGTTGGACTGTCAAAGCTACATAGAAGAAAAGAAGTTATTCACCCTTTCCAAAATGGTAATAATAAACTCTTAGCGGTAAAAATTAGTGATGGAATCTCCCTTGAGATAGCTCAATGGGAGGAATGGAGACAAGGAAGAAGAGAGAAGGTGAAAATATCTTTGCAAGAAATGGAATAAGACAGGAAGGGAGGAGCTAAAAGATGATAACCTTAACACTAACTAAATATATGCTATGAATTACTATATAATAAATACTGAACCAAATAATTCACATTTCAACTTCTCCAATCCACTAACTAACTAACTAACTAACTAACTAACTAACTAACTAACTAACTAACAACAACAACATACTATTAGAACTAGAGACCTAGAGTAAGAATCAAGATTCTTGGGTCCAGTCCTGCAGTGATGTGTGCCTGACCTTGGGACATGTCATCTTAATTCTGTAAGACTCAATTTACATTCAGATTTTTTAAAATAAATATATGCTGATAACAGTAATGTATGCTTACTCTGGAAAGTTTTGAAAATGAATAATGGTCTAAAACGAAAATATAAATCACACATCCAGAGATAACCACTATTAATATTTTGATATATTCCCTCCATTCTTTTCTTCTAATAAATGTGCTTGTTTATATCCTTTTCTTCCACTTAAATGTGTGAGCCTTTTCACATCTCTTAAATATTCTTCTAGAGTGCCCTTTTTATTATATGAATAAATATGCCAACACATATTCTGTAATGTATTTATCCTTTCTCGTATTTTGGTGGTTTAGATGACTTCCAAATTTTTTCTATTATATACAATAGTCAGATGAAATCTCTACACATAAATCTTTGAGTTTATGACTACGTATTTAGGCTATAATCCATAAAAAGGGGATTACAGGGTCGTAAAATGTGACCTTTCTGACAAGCTCTTGATAGGAATTCCCAAATTACTGGAGCCTCAGTTTATTGGTAGAATGAGAAGTTTGCATTAGATGATTTTAAACATGCTTCTCTCAGCTGTAAAATTGTATGTCTCTTTTTTTTAGCCATATCACTATGGACTTAATTTTAAGTCCATAGTTTTTAATCATAATGTCCTCTGACACTGAATAATACCTTGAAAGCAATATTGCATTACGGTCCATCTATATATTTTATACAGTGAACTTGGAGCTTGACTTGTTAATCTCCCCAAAGCTGACTTTGAGCCAAAGAGTCAGATGTAAATTGTTTGTTAGAGAGTAATTTCCAGGAAAAATTAGTAAAGGTTTGGGAGAAGCAAGATGGGAAATAGAAAAAAGTCAAGTCAGAATGTGATTTCAGGTCATGATCTTATGTATTGTTGACTTTACTTTCCAATTTGTTTGTTTTGAATCTATCAACATTAAATTTTTACTTCCTCAAATACGCTAAACTTTCTCCTGCTGGGGGGCGGGGGTCATACACTAAGTAGTATTGTCTTCTGCACTTAGCATGGCTGATCTGTCATTTCTCTGCATCATCTCCAGAATCCCGTGTCAATGCCATGCTTTCTCCTTTACCTAACACACCCCTGTAGCAGAAAGCCTCTGCCATTGACCTCTATGTGTTTACTTCATTATTTTGGATCCTATTGTAATGACTTATTTGGCCACTTAACCTCTTTTTGTTGGGAGTTCAGATGTTTTTTTTTTGTTTGTTTGTTTTTTTAAGATTTGTTTATTTTTTTGTATACAGGCTGGGGAACAGGCCAGAGGCGTGGGGTGGCGAGAGAGTTCACCAGAGACAGAGTGGGGAGCAGAACAGGCAGATCAAGGGAAATACACTGCTGGTGAGGCAGGAGAGGTCTGCTGCGCCATGTGGGAATCTCCCCTGCCGTGAGTTGCCGCTGCCTACAGCTCCACAGCGCAGCGCTTAACCACTGCGCCACCAGGAAGGTCCTGGAGTTTAGATGTTTTGTTTAGAAATAAAACGCATTTCAAAAGTTATAAGAAATAGTCACTTAGGGAGACAAAATGGCAGTTTCTTAGAAAACTAAACATACCCTTACCATATAATTCAGCAATCACTCTGGTATTTACCCAAAAAACTTGAAAACTTATGTTCCCAAAAACAAACAAACAAACAAACAAAAAAAAAAACCTGCGCATGGATGTTAATAGTGATTTCTTTATAAAAGCCAAAACGTGAAAGCAACCAAAGTGTCCTTCAGTCGGTGAATGAATAAATAGACTTACATCCAGGCAATGGAATATTATTCAGTGCTAAAAGGAAATAAGCTATCAAGTTATAAAAAGGCATGGAGGGAGCTTACATGCATATTACTAAGTGAAAAAAGTCAATCTGAAAGACTCTATCATGTGTGATTCCAAATATATGACATTTTTGGAAAAGACAAAATTACAGAGACAGGAAAAATATCAAGGAGTAGGGGAAGGTGGAATGAATAGGCAGAGTAGATTTTTAGAGCAACAAAATTACTCTCTATGATACCATGAAGGTGGATACATGTCATATATTTATCAAAACCCATGGAATATAGACCTCCAAGAGTGAACCGTAAAGTCTGAAATTTGGGTGATGATGTAGCAATATAGGTACATCAATAAAATGAACCACTCTGGTGGGAGATGTTGATAGTGAGGCTAGTTGTGCATGTGTGGGGGAAGAATATGGAAACTCTCAGTATATTCCAGCCAACTTGGTTGGAATCTAAAACTGCTTGAAAATTATAAAGTCTATTTAAAAAATGTGTTAGGAAATTAACTTCCATAAACCCTTGAGTCCTCAACTATTAATATTTTTCACATTTTCTTGTACACTTCATTTATATTTTTGCATAACAACCATTTGAAGGTCGTTTGCTAACATAATGCCTCACCTTACCTGCATTGTGTATATTCTACACAAGCACATTCTCCTACATACCACAGAACAATCACAAAATCAGGAAATTAGCACTGATATAATATTACAATAAAGTTCATTTAAGTTTCATTGTTTTTGTAGATCTGGATCTAATCCTTGTTCTACCTGGTTGTAATATCTCTTCCATTGGGTTCTAGACACAGTGGTTCTTCAGCTCTTTTCTTCTCAGTTGTAATCTTCAGACTTTTGAAATGTATAGGCCAGTAATTTTATGGACTGTCCGTCAGCTTGGTGTGATCTTTCCTCACAGCTATATTCAGAACATGTATTTTTATCAGGAATATCACTGACATGATGCTGAGTTCTTTTCATTACGTCATATAGAGATACCCAATGCTGATTTGACTATTGCTAGTGAGATTAATTCTCATCTCTAGAGTATAATGGTAACTGGAACATTTCTACACTGTAAAGATAATAATTAGTTTGAATTAATTAACCAAGAAACAATCGATAATTATTTTGTGAGAAGAAAATACATTTTTCTTCATAAAACTTTTACCCTATGGATTTAAAACCCATTGCTACTTGTCTGAAACAATTATTACTACAATAATTTTCAAAGCATAATTTCCTAATTGTGTCATTTATTATGTTTATTCATTGGCATTCCACTGGAAAGCAATGCTTTTCTTTATTTTTTGAAAATAAATATATTTGTGTATTTATTCATTACTACTGCATATTAGCATGACTTGTATATTCTTCTTTTATTTAATGAGTTGCAATTTCTTACTCTTGCTTTATTTGGTGTTCAAATTTTCCAAAAATTGGTCCATCAGACTCTCTTCAAACTGATATTTTTTGTCCTTTAAATGTAATTTTATTATTCTCCCTCTGTACTTCTGGAGCAAGCTGTTTCTCCAAAATGTATTGTATTTATTGGAAAATAATATTTAGAAAACAAACTCTAGGAGCATGTAGCATGCTCTTTGCTACAGAGGTGCCAGAGCTTCTAAACCTTCTCAGTTGACAAAGGAACAAAATATATTACTTTTTTTTAAAAGATATATTTACTTATGCATACAGGAGTTGGGGGTGTAGGCCAGAGTTGCGAGGGGTGGAGGTGTTGGTGATGGTGATGAGAATATTCACCAGAGACACAGTGGGGAGCAGAACAGGCAGATACACTGAAATACTCTGCTGAGGGGAGCAGCGGGCGAGACAGGAGAGGTCTGCCTGTGCCATGCAGGAAACTCCCTGGCCAGGGATTGAACTCATGCTGCAGTGACTGCTGAGAGCTTCATAGTGCTGAGACTTAACCCCTTGTGCCACCACGGAGGCCACAAAATATATCCCTTAATTGCACAGTTGTGGAAATGTACAAGTGCACACACACAGATGTCTATGTGTCTCCATGTCTCTACTAAGACATCTAAGACCATGAGTTCTCAAACATAACTCCTGTTAAAACTCTGTAAGATGCTTTATTTTCTCTCTTTTTTCTTCCACATATATGTATCACTTTTTCCTTACCGGGAGAGATTTAGCTCCACTTCAACAATTTTACTTAACTGCTCAATTTTCCACTATATAAACAATTTCATAATCACATCAAAATATGTCAACCACTTTTTCTGCTCCAGCCAGGGCAAGATGACATAACATGATAAGAGCGAGAGGAAAGAATCTTTTCCCTAAATGAATGTAGCTAATACCAACTTCACTTAAGTGCTCACTTTTATGTTAACTCAAGGAATAAACATTTTTTCGGATGTTACAAATCCATCTGTGATGACTCCATTATAAACAACAATATTTTTATAATAATTCCATGCAATAGCACAGGTTTCTAGTTGAATATTGGGTTTTCAATAAATAAAAGTATAGCTGTGACTTATATGTTTAAATACTTTAATACTTGATTTCATCCTTTCCTATAAAGAGTCAACAATTTGTTTAACATTCTGATGAATTCCAAGAATTTTATTGAATATGATGTACGGGTTAGGGCCTTTAATGGATTATAGAAATTCCTGACCATTATGAGGGGCATTAATGAAATTAGAGCAGAATAGTCTAGAAAAAGTAATAAGTATATTGTTATCACACACTGATGTTGATTCTATTTATAATAAGTACTACTATGTATTTCAGTTATACATCCCCTGTACACACAGTAGTTATTGTGATGGTTATTTGACATTGAAGAAAATACAATTAGGGATCTAATAACTTGCACAAGGTCACCCAGAAAGAGAGGACTGAAACAGAACACAAACTCGGCATGTATAACTCTAAAATCTGGGGAGTTAAAACTCGTGTGAGGTAAGAACCACACTACCAAATACAATTTTTCAGTCTATAATAGGTTAAGATCTTGTCAACCTCTCCTTTTGGGTTCAGCTCTCTACCATAAAGAAATGACTGGTGTTTATTCAAGGCATGCACTGGAAAAAGTCCTTTGCTAGTCTAGTAGGGAAGATGATAATTTATGGTATACATTTAAACATGGATATGAGGTTAGTTGGAAAGGCAGACATAAATGAAAGCATTTGGATATAAAAAGGCATGCATTTGGAACTTGATTGGAAGTGTAAGGAAGGAAATACTCATGGCTCAGAATATTCAGTCTTCTCATTTAACCTTGATACTGAACCTCACAATTACAAAAATCAGACTTGTGTGGCTTTCATTTATTTATTTTGTAATAAAAGAGAGGCCATAAAAGAGAAAGGCAGACCAAAAGAGAGATTGATTTTAACGGTGGTTTATGGCCTATGATCCATCTACAATGGATGCCTTTATGCTCAAATGAACCAAGCACTTCCCAGCATCAGGGTCTTTACTGCTCAGACATCCTTGATCAATTTCTCTGTTCCTACATGACCATATCATTTTTATCATCTTAGTTCCAGAAATACTATTTTTTCTCTGCACAGCCTAAAAATGTACACTCGCCTTCCTGACTCCCAGTCTCTTGTTACTTTATAAATGAAAGGGTGACATAAGACATTGCATGGTATATTTGAAATGGTTATCATTTTCTGGAATGCTTTTTTTCTTATTTGCGCCTTACCTATATCTATTGATTTTCTCATATTTTTTTT